>JBCEWE010000488.1:592500-615000 GCA_039877035.1 Silurus lanzhouensis
TCCATGTGTCCATTGATTTTAAGATCATCCTACTTAAAAATTACAGCCCCCATCATTCATAAAATTGCTGTTCAGAAACAGTCCTTTTAATTTAGCTTCAACCAAATAACATTATCACCAATCTGTGTATGTTCATGTATATAGCAGGTTGTATTTGAGTTTGTAAATGTGTTTGCTATTCAGTTTTTTTTTTAATAGTATTTATTGTATTTTTTGGTAGATACAATGTCTCTAGGTGCTTCTAGGAGACCTTGAGGCAGAGCTCCCCATTTTGCTTCTGTTTTTCCTGCCTTTTCCCCTCTCCTTCTCTCCACGTTCTCCTCCATGTTTCTGTCTGTCACCTCTCTTTCTCTCCTGTGCCTGCTCCTTTTCCCTGGTCTTTTTTTTATCATGCTGCTGTTTCCCCAGCTCCTTGCAGTAGTGCTCCAAGTCACTGTGGTGAATCAAAGTAATCATATCCTGCTGCACTCCTGGCTGAGGGGAGATGGTGCCTACACGCTGGCTGGTACTCCACACCCTCAAACGAATCGTTACAGCTGTCCAACGGAAGCCATGCTCCTCAAGCTGACAGTGATAAATGCCACCGTGGTTATGCTCTGCCTTGCGTATCAGAAGCCCCCTGTCAATCACTATGAGCTGATCCCTTGAAGTCAACTGAAAAGAGACAAATAGATATTGTTTGTATTTATGCATGTGCATTATTAAAATAATATTATTCTACAATTTTTCCTATGGGATCAATAAAGTATTCGGATTCTGATTGTGTATGTCAGCCTGCATTTATAGCATCCAGATCAAAAGCTTGTGTAAGGGAACCGCCAGCCACGCCTCCCCTCGGCACTCAGCACACTTGCAGCGCCTCGCCTTCATACTAATCACCTTCACCTGTCTCCAATCTACACCCTTCCTTTATAAGGCCTCCGTTCACACTCACTCACAGTCCGATTTACGGTTCATTCTGGCAATCATCCCTGGACTACCTGTGTTTCAGAATATACATGTTTTCCGGTGCATGCTTCTACCTAGCTTCTGTCTGTTTCCCAAAGCT
Organism: Silurus lanzhouensis; assembly: GCA_039877035.1. Taxonomy (NCBI): domain Eukaryota; kingdom Metazoa; phylum Chordata; class Actinopteri; order Siluriformes; family Siluridae; genus Silurus; species Silurus lanzhouensis. Next base: position 593,549 of record JBCEWE010000488.1, read on the forward strand.
AATAAACACCCTGTCTGTATTTTAGTTTCCGACTCTTGATCCTAGCGTAACACTATGCACCTAAAGATATTCAGGTTTTTTTACAACCCCACACATATGATGCTGCCTCACATATCATACTTTTGGCAAGTTGATTAGGACATCTACCTAGTCTTCATCAAATTTTTACATTTTAAATTATTTGATTGTGTCATAAGCATCTGTACAAACAAATATATGCAGATATAAAATTCTAGGGACATTTCCAGCATTTGGCAGATGCCGTTATCTAGAGCAACTTACTTATACAGCCAAGCACTCGAGGGTTAAGGGCTTGCTTAAGGGCCCAACAGTGGCAACCTGGTGGTGCTGGGATTTGAACTCACAACATTTCAATTATAAGTCCAACACCTTAACCACTGAGCTATCCCAGCCCTAGACCACACAGACACTGTATAATAAAAATACACAGATGATTGAACTAATGTTCAAACTAAGGAATTGGTAAAGGAGTTAAAGGCATCAGGTACCATCTTATATGCATTCACTATTAACAGAGTCCTACATGTTCTGAAAGACAAGAGTGGAAGGAAGGACAAGGAATAAGCTCTTACTCTAAGACAGGCATTATAAAATGACAGGGTCAAAGGCAGGGACCGAGGGTATTCTCAGGTCAAAACGGAAATCAGACAGTTATATTGGCCATAATGATGTCACTCTAAGAACCATCCCAGCAGTGCATCATGAGGGTGGCAGCATTGTGTTGCAGGAAAATAAACGTGACTGATGACATTTCAGAGCCCTGACCTGAATTACATACAAATTTGTGTAACTAAAAAACAAACAAACAAAAAAAGCCTGTATGACCAAGGAAACTCACAAACCTGATGAATTTGACACAACTTCTCTCAGGAGAAAGAGAAGGAAGAAGAAAGCAAAATATTTAGGAAAGTATACTGAAAAGTTATCAAAGCATTTCACTCAGCTTAATGCAAATAAAAGACAATGCCATGAAATACCAACAAACCATACGTAAGCCTTTCAGCCACTAAAAATGTGCTATAGTAAATTGAAAAAATCTAGCTAGCCTCTTAGCAATTATTTTGAAATACCGTGTGACAGAGATAAAGCAGGTAGTTTTTTTTGTAACGTGTGAAGAAGTGAAAATTGGAGTTTGAATGTCTTCAGTCTTCTTGTGTTTATATATTTGTCCTTTATGTCCTAGTATGCAATTGCACAAATAGTTTGCGTTTTTACCTCGTTTTGTTCCAGGCTGTTCTCTCCGTTCTGTTTAAACCAGGTGATTTTGGCATGATGCGAATTAGGCAGACACTCCAGGTAGGTACTGTTCCCCTCAGCCACCACTATTTCCTTCTCCTCTGACTGCACCTCCAGGCCAGCTATGCAAACAAACAAGAAAAGGAATAAATAAAATATAATTTTATAATGACTTTAGTACTAAATTGTACAAAAAGTTATATCAGTTACAATATTGGAATAATATTACTGTTATAATCTTTTTATTATGTATTACATATAACAATCTAATAGGTTCTTGTGCCTGGTTTGGCTTTCAGAACAGCATAAATATGCCTGGGCATGGATTCTCCATAATGATGGATGCTTTGTGCAGGAATCTTATAACATGTGGATTTGATTGCTTTGGACACGCAGTTTGTTTCTATAAACAGTACTGTCCACCTCATCCCAGAAATTCAGAGTTTTTTTTCATTAAAATCAAAGTCTTAGAGTTAATAAATACTAACCACGCCACAATGTTCTGACACTCTGTGCTGTATAAACACTCATTAGTAGGTATTAGCATTCTAATGCATGTCTGGAAAATATTCCCCACACTACTGCCCTGTACAGGAGAAAAAATTAAGATAGCTCCATAGACCATGTTACTTATACCAATCTCTGATGCTTTGATCATCAATAGCAATCTTGGTTTGTCTGCTTTTTTTTGTTCTAGTCATTTAATATGGACTTGTTTTAATATGGGTTGTTCTATCAATCTAGAAAGTGTTGCATTCTAACATGGATACGATTTGCTCGCTTGCTCGCATGTTTCATGCTGTTCTTCTTTGAAGCCGAAGCTGTTTTTTCCCCACATGATTAACGTTAACTGGCAGCTTTTTTTCTGTTGCATGAAAACACAAAAGTTTTGTCACAGTTTTGATACCCAAAATCCCCCAAATCCTTCAAAATGTGTAAACAACTAGCATGACTGAATGATGACAATAGTTAGCATTTAATGCTTAACCATTTATCATGAAATGTGTCTATAAACATGAAAATTTCACAGGCGCTGTGAACTCAAAACAGATGTTTTATATTTGATGTGCCGAGAATAAAGACATATTTCTTGTTCTTGTCATTTTTGAACGTTCTGTTTTCGTTGTTGTCTTTAACCTTGTCTAGCTTGTCTAAGAAGTTTCTTTTATCTAAATGTAATATTTAAAATAAATGCACGTCTGGATGAGCCGTAACAAAATATCTAATGAAGGACAATCTGGTGTTAGAGTTGTAAACTAGTACATTCTTTAATATTATAACTTCTTTCTTACTGTAAATGGCAAAAGTGTGTGAATACCTGACCTTCACACCCCTATATGGGTGTTCCTGGCTAGAATGCCTTTATATAAAGAAGCATTTAAAATGCCCTTCAGGGGAACTAAAGAGTCCAAAGCTCTTCCAGCATGAAAAGCATGTAAAGTGAGATTTTTAAATCTACTAGAATGTAGCAAAATGGAAACCAACTCTGGAGTGGGATGTTCGACGTATTGGGTTTGATGATCAGGTGCCAGGTTTGCTCAAGTTCTCTTTAATACTAAATGATAGCCTGATATACAGCATAGGATTTGGCATAGGTATTTGTGATGTATCCTTTTCTCCACTACAGCCTCCAAATATGGCCACCATGGACTCATACTTCACTCTTACCTTGATTGTTATTGAATGATCACAAACATCATACACACATTATTTAAATGCCTCTTCATATTATTCATAAGAAAGACATGAAGTAAAACTCTCACTCTGAATTTGTTCCTTTGACATTACCATATCGAGATTTATTGGACTGTTATTGTCAGGGAGCACCCTGCTTCTTCTCCCGTGCGCGCCCCGCCCGCACGGAGCTTATCGCCATCGTACTGATGTCGCACACCTGTCTCTCGTTACACACATCTATATAAACACTTCACTTACTCCACTCCAGCGTCCGTTATTGTTTCAGTGTGGACTCTGTGTGTAACTCTGCGAAACAGTCATTAAACTCTGTTTGCTGGTGCTTTCGGCTTCCGCCTCTATCACTGCCGCCTAACAGTTATATTGTTGCTGTTGTGTTTCTCTCAGTGTTTCTCTCATCTTTAATGATTGTACCTATCTTTTTATACTCGGTTTACGTGAACTTAGCCTGTTTTGTTTATTTCTTTATCACATTTTAAATGTAAAGACTCGTTTGAGACTGCATTTGCACCCATCTGTTTCTGTGTTATACAAATGGAAGATACAGTTTGTCAATAGGGTTTAAGGTAAACAAACAGGAAACTGAGCATAAACTAAAACAACAAAATTCAGGTTTATTTGGTTTGCACTTGTAACAGTAGATATTATGACAAAACTGCATTGAAGATATTTAAAGAGTTCGGTCTCTTACCTCCCTGTCTGACACACTCAGTTAAAGGATTATTGTAATCACCAACATGACGAGTGTTTCTCCTATAAATACATAGACAGAGATATTAACATGAGCTGTGAATTATCATACATGTTTATGTATGTGTTCTGGTGCATACCTGCGTGCAATTGGCATATAAGGGCTGCATGCATGGCCATCCCAGTTGCAATATGGGTCTCTGGCCAGACAGCACTCTGCACACACTTGACCGTATAGGTCACACTGATACAGAGCCAACTGAGCCACGCCCTCTGCAGATCCCGCAAACAGCCACTGCTCAAGAGAACACACAGATGAAAAAAAAAATATGGCCATAAATCAGCAAAATATGCACGTCTGAAAATGCTCGGCACACGTGTTCTACTTTCATGCCGAGCCCAAATATTTTATCATGCAACTCCATCAATATGCTGCCATTTCAGCTATGACTTTACCCTTGCTTTGCACTGCACAACCTTTGAGAAATATTTCGAATATTGGTCTAGGAATTTTACATTATATGCGGAATATCTAAAACATACCAACTTAGGCATTCGCTTCATGCTTTTGCCTTAAGTGAAAACACACTGCTGCTTTGTGTAGTCTCAAATGCATTTGCCTGCGTGTTTCCTTACTTAAATGTGCGAAAACTCACACTTCTGGAATTGACTCTCATCTGCCTAGTCTCGGGTTGCCATAGAAACACTGTATAAAAGATACGGGGGCAAGGGTATCTCTTTGGTTTATGTGTCTGAGTGTGTGTATATACAGTCTACAGCAACCATACCTTCTTCTTGGACAGTGTCAAGGCGGTGACTGGTGACTTGTGCTGCATGGACGGAGACAGATCAGAGGTCAGGAGGTTTATATTACAGAGGTTATCCAAGCACATTAGGAATGCAAACACACACACACCATACCTTAAAGACCTGCAGCTGTTCCAGGGTGACCTCTTGACTTTGTCCTTGCTCTTTCGGGAGGTGAATTGCCTTTAGCACCAGGCCAGAATCTAGATAACACAAACACACACATAGCAAGTGAAATTTCACAGTGTTTTGCATAATAAGATATGGAACCTTCAAACATCCACATACACACACACACACACCTGTCCCAATAAAGAGAACATCATATTGTCCATCCACAGCCTCCACTCTGTCCACAACAATGCGGGTCAATTTGTAGTCTACACCAACTCTAATTAGCAAAGGCCGGCTATCCACAGGACGCACCACTTCCTGCAGCAACGGATGAGTGCGACTAAAGAAGATGACGTCGTCAGGATACTCCCGTGTGGAACGGAAACTTCCGTAAGTGCTGCTTGGACACTAGGTGGCAACATGGAAAACACACTATGGTTAGTTACAATAGAGAATAGAGTGGCCCTCGAGCAGAGAATAGTTCCAACAGTGCATCTTGGTGGCCAGATTATATAACATAATTTATAATATGTAAATAATAACAAAAGATATCTGTTCTACCGAGCATGAAGAGTATCCCTGCGACTTATCGTCCAGTAACTTCAAATAAAAAAAAACCTGAAGCTAATATTACACCGTAAAAGTGTGGTAGAGTACTATGTGAAACCATTCACAGTGGCAGGCATTAAGAAAAGTACCAGACTCGGTTAATGAGCTTCAATCACATACCACACATGAGAAATCAAAAGTAAACCTCAAACCAATAAAGGCACATCATGGTTAAATTACGTTGAGTGTTCTAGTCTTCAAAGAATGTCAAAGAACTCACTGTTCCAGGTCTGGGATACGGTATTCTCCCAGTAAACTCCGCCCACTTATACTGTGGCCCCTCCCTGTGGTAGAAGTTTCCTTTGAAGGCGCGGATGATGTCTTGCATACGGTAGACACACACCGCTGATCCGTTTAACACTTTGCTGTTTGTGAGACAGAGGACATATGAGTTAACAGATGTTTCTGTATTGGTTATTAACCTTTTCAGTAAGTTTCAGTAAGATATTAACCCCCTCATCTCATGTCTAATGGCTATAAGTTTCAGTGTGGTGTACATTTTTGATTTGGGGGAAGGGGGTTAATATACCTATAAGAGATTCAATATATATTGAGTAAACCTTCATGATATTATATATCTTGCTTGAACAATATCCCAGGCACCAAGTTTTTCACACCAATTGTGATAGGAAGTACTATATGAATAAATACTACTTATTTTAGACATTTTAATATACTATTTACACACTATGTTGCCGAAGATATGTAGCCATGGATCCTAATTATTGGGTTTAGGAGCCCTATGCCTATCTTTAACACATATAATCGAAAACATAGCCATTCAAACTCAATACACAAACTATGGATTTAGAATGAGTCATGTGTACTTTAAATATGGCAATACCATAGGATACCACTTCTGAAACAAGCTTGTACTTGAATTTTCCAACCTGCTAGATCTGATCTGGTCAACTGTAAGTGCTATTATTGTGAAATGCAAGTGCCTAGGAGCAACAAGAGTTCAAGCATGAAGCGGTAAACTATGCAAACTCACAGAGTGGAGCTGGCAATTGCTGTTGTATCTCTCACTACAGATTTACGAAGTGCCTCTTAAAGCAACATGAGCGCAAGCACTGTGCATCAGGAGCTTCAGAAAAATGTTTCCATGGCCAAGAAGCTGTAAAAAGACTTCTATGTAAAATGCTAAGTGCCGGTTTGAGTTGCAACTGGTGGATTTTGGAGCTGTGGAAATGTGTGCTCCAGAGCAATGAATCATGCTTCACTATTTGACACTATTTTGTCTCATTGATGAATCTGAGTAATGACAGGCCAATACATTTCAACTGGAATGCATAGTGCTAACAATAAAGTTTGGTGGAAAAGGGATAATGGTCTGGGTCTGTTTTGAGGGTTGGGCTTTTGAATTACCATAGATTTCTAAACACACATCATATACCACAGCAACTTAAAAAAATGTTTTATTAAAGAACATGCCCATCTTAATGTATTCATCTATAATGTGTCAGTTCTTATTTTTACTTACACTGCAGCTGCTATAAAAACTCACTTTCTCACCAGTTTAGTTGTTTGTTAGTAAAAAAAAAAAATGCAGATTGTCATGTTATTCCAAATTCTTCCATTGGATTATTCCTTTACAGAAAATGTACTGATTGGGTCAATTCTATGCATTATTATTAGATTTGATTATGTGAACCATCTTCCATACAAGCCTATATAAATAAATAAATATATATATATATATATATATATATATATATATATATATATATATATATATATATATATATATATATATATATATTAGTACAAGCACATAAGTATAAATCTATGATCTGTCTCGCAGCTGGACCGGTTGTAAAAGCTATTATAGAGTATACATCAACACATTGTAACCGAATCAGATTTGAGAATTCAACAGTGTTGTGGAATAAACAATGACTTATTGTGTGTTGCTATTACACATTGCTGTTACACAGTTTTGCCACTATTGTAAGTTATTTCATCAGCTACTCGGGTTCTGTGTGTTAAGAGTGTGATCCGTGTAAATACCACCATCAGTCAGTCTGACCACTACACTCACTGTTTCCATTTGCTTAAGTCTGAAGCTGTATTTTAGAGCCCCACTCCACCCTGCTGCTTGATTCCTTTGCCTGATTTGGTTGTTCCATACCAAACCAAAACACACACACAAATAAACTTAACGTAAACTGATGTGGCTAGGCTCAGAAGCACACACACACACACACACACACACACACACACACACACACACACACACACACACACACACACACACAAAGTGCACTTTCAAAGTGCAGTAAGTTTCCACACCCATAGGTTTATATATTAGAAATGATTTGTAAAGGCTGATTGGAAAATATGAATATCAGATTGATTTTAGCTACATGTGTCATATCTCTGTTTTACACACAAGTAAAAAAGCCATAGCAAAAGAAATAGCGATGTCAACATCATGGGTACATTATTTGGAAAGAACAAATAATGTGTTAGAAACAAATACATATATAGTTACAAATAGCATCATTAAAGGATTTTTTTTATTCGCAGGTGTCTAACTTGTGCAAAGTATTTAATTTCATACACACATGAGCAAGAGGTCAGGCACATAACTTTCAGGACAACAACAATGCTTGTAGCATGATACATTTACAGCATCCTTAGTAACTGCCTGGTCAGGGTTCTTGCGACTATGCTGGTTATCCTTTCGGCCAACAAATTAACTTTACTCATTATCATATGAGAAACTAAAATAAAGGCATAAGTGGGATGTGTTGTGCTCATCTCTGGACCAGCTAGATTGAATTGTGTTATATAGCTGAGACTGGAGAACTATCAGGGCCAGCATTCACAGACATTATGAAATTGTTGGCATTTTCGTAGTGTTTTCAAGTGTTTCCAAGGGCATCATAGAAAAAAACTGCTATAAGCCACACCCACTTCAGGTTTAAAGCAGAATTACTGACGCTGATATTTGGAGCTCCGAACAGATAGAGTTACAAATAATGGCAAATTGAAGCCAAAAAGAGCTCATTTTCAGGCTTTACCTATGGTGTAAATAAGGGTGAATCAGAGACTTCTGTTTTTGAATGTGGGCCACGAAAACACTGGCAGCTGCTTTCCAACCGGGCTTGAGGCGAGGAAGGAAAACCATGGGCACTAAAAATTTCAAACTTGTATGAAAATTTTATGTGTGTGTGTGTGTGTGTGTGTGTGTGTGTGTGTGTGTGTGTGTGTGTGTGTGTGTGTGTGTGTGTGTGTGTGTGTGTGTGTCAGTGGCAGGGTTAGAATTCTTATCATCCTATGTCATTCATAATGAATCAAATTGAATCCAGACACATTGTCCTTGCCTCTGTGAACTGTTCAGTATTTCGCATGCGCTCGGGTATCTTGAGCCAGCATGTGAGCTTACCTGGTGGTAGTAAAGACGCCGTATATCAGGGGGTTCCTCTCGTCTTTCCCATGCTGAATGAAGATGTCCTCTGTATTGAGAAATCAATGCATGGTCAAAATAGCAATAACATTTTCAACTTTGTAGACTCATTGATTTTATTATGTGTATGTTGTTTCCTTTAAACATGTCTTTAATTGACAACAGATTAGAAGAGTGCATTATATCATGTGATGTTTTTCCCGATTAATACTGTCGTTTTCTGTCAAATGAACCCCCATTGCATAAAAAAAGTTATATCTTGACTTTAACACAGTTGAAGAGGAAATGTGAGACGGAGGGAATCAGTAAGAGAAGACAGTAGGGGACTGCGGTGATGTGAAGTCATTTCTCCTGCATATACATGCGAAAGCGAACAAAGCTTTCTCACCTCTGTCACACTCTCTTTCTTTTCAAATAAACTTGCACAATCTAAAATACTTGTGGTTTCATGTAAGCACTCTCTAGCTCACAAACACACACACACACACACACACACACACACACACACACACACACACACACACACACACACACACACACACACACACACATTCATGTAATCAAAAGGCACGTTAGTACATATTCGCCTTCTCATTGTCCTACTATTTCACCATTTCAGATTTAATCAGTCTCGTTCTTGTTCTCGTTCTCGTTCTCTCTCTCTCTCTCTCTCTCTCTCTCTCTCTCTCTCTCTCTCTCTCTCTCTCTCTCTCTCTCTCTCTCTCTCACACACACACACACACACACACACACACAAAGATGTATGCGCATTAAAAGATAGGTAGACAGGCAGACACATACACACACCAATGTAAACTGCAGGTGAAACTTTAGACAAAGACCAGACCAGGTCAAGGCCATACGGTAAACTGACATATATATCAGGCAGACACAAAAAGGGTCATAAAATAAAGCCCCTTTACACAATACCACATAAAGTGCATTTACGGCAATTGATCAACAAGCCATTAGAGTGTGAACCAGAAAGATCTTAATAATAATTATAATAGAGTAGTATTATAGTATAATAAAGTAGTAATAATAATCATCATCATAATCATCATTTATGCATATAGTATATAGATTTTATGATAAAAAAACAAAGTTTGTAAAAACATTTGATAAGACACATTTATAATGTTATAATGTTAATAATATTGTTACTACTAATATTAAAAATACTACTACTAATAAAAAGGTTGTAAATGGTTCTTATAGCTATAAGTACCAGGCTAAACACTTTTTGTTACTATGACTTTAGAGAGGTTGTATCTCAAATTGTCTCTAGAAAAACAATTGTGGACTTTTGGGGTAATATAAGACATGCAGCAGGTGAGAAGTGAGGAAAGTAATGTAGATCTGTCACAGATAAGTGCTCAGGATAAAAATTATTAAAATACTGTTCTAAGAGATCAACACACCATTTATAGCTGTGAAGCCTGTAAATTTAAAAAACATTGAGCCAGGAATAATTCTGCTCCTAAATTGGCTTATCCTTAGTACTGAGGAGAAATTATTCTAGAAAAGTTAACACAGAGGTAAAACATGCCTAACTGACATCATTATTCTTTTTTTTATTTCTTTTTTTTTATCAAAATAGTAGTGGCTTGCCTCTATTCTTGCCTCAAATTCCATAACAGTATGAACGCATTGTATAGATAAATAAAATGTAAAAAATTTTTTGGTTTCTCCCACTTTCTCTTTCAATCCTTCTTTCTTTCCCCACTAATATCCCTTGTTTTATTCAAAATCCATAACTGTGGCACATTCTCTAAACAAAAAGCCTGGGTTTGCTTAAAAAGAGATAGTTTTGTCTGACCCGCACTCATTCACCCCTCTATCCTGCCCCTATTGTCTACCTTCCCTGTTAACAACCCCCCACTCATCCTCTCACTCTCTCCCTCATTCCCTCCCTCTCATCCTTGCTAATCTATCTCTCCCACCTCCAGGCAAGCCGGAGACAGGATGAGGGTGACACACACACACACACACACACACACACACACACAATTATAAAATAGTTGCAAAACCCTCACAATCACTCACACAAACACATGTGACAATACAGTAATCCCAGACAAGTTTCAGACAAACAAATAAAAGTCTCACCACATCCAAACCACAAGCCACAAAAAGCCACTAAAGTTTCTCAAACTGCACACATTCAAATAGATACACACAGAGAGTAAACTTGGACAATGACACATTTTCTTTCATCGTAGATACCAACGTTCTTCTAAACTCACACACAACCAGTGGCAGAGAGCACTATTTTTACTTCATTTACTTGTGCTATATCAAAGTACTTTCATTTCAGGAAACCTTTTACTTCACTATAGTTACATTTATATTATATTGTGTTTTACTCCATTACATTTTAGGATAACATACTGTTCCTCACTACTTTTAAATTAATCCATAGATTGTGGTAAATTACAACCAAATGGAAGACCACAGTTTCAACCCATTGGTTCTGGTAAGAGTTTTTGTATCTAGTGTCAGTTAGGTTACTCTCACTGTGCTCCTTCAACAATATAATTTTTTCCTTTAAAAAGCTATGATGTGCAGGAATGTGGATTACTCCGTTAAGCAAATTGTAAAAAATAAAGTTCCAATAGATACTTAAATACATTTAAAACCATTTTTTTGTACTTTTACTCAAGTAGAAATGTAAAAGGAGTAATTTTACTGGAATAATATACAGTATAAGTAGGGTATTCAAACTTTTACTCAGATAAAAGTATAAAATAAAATACACTTAATAAATAAAAACTACAAAACTGTGACATTTGCCCAAATTTATTACTATTTTTTCTGATATTTAAAAAATGGCTTTCATTAAAAAAAAAGCCTTAATTAATGCTTTTAAGAACAACTAATAAGAGATGAAAGATTATATTTTCATATACCTTTTTCAGATGTAAATAAATATATATTTTACTCATAACACAATGAGTGGCACATTATGCAGATTGGATTTATTTTAGGCTGAAGCTACTTGTCTCAAAGTGAGTCAGACAAAATGCATATTTTGTCGACCAATAATAATACCTTAAATGTGTTTTGCACATTCCACAGATGTTACACATGTGTATTGTGTAAAACCACTTCCACAACTGTGTCTCTTTCTCAAACCTAAAATGCTAAAACTACATCAGAAAACAAAATACAGGAAATCTATAAAACTTCAAATACACAGGTTTTTTTTGACACTTTAGATACTTAGATACTAAGCTGCGTAATGTACTGTTACAGAACCTATGTACAATTATTCTCTTCACCAGGATGTCTTTTATCTCTCTTCTGAAACTGATGCACCAAAAAGTGCTCCTTCATCCTAAAACCTCTCCCATGCCAAAACCTTAAAGTGGCAACTTTAGCTCTGACCCTGACCCCTGGTATCGCCAAGCTGCCACTCTTGGGCCCTGGAGCAAGGCCCTTAACCCTCCGTGCCCCAGGGGCTCCATATCATGGCTGACCCTGCGCTCTGATATGCAAAGAAACAATTAGTGTGCTGTTATGTAAAGTATATGTGACAAATAAAGACTCCTGTTCTTCTTCTTCTTTTATTCTTTAAAATAAGAAACTCTTTACAGAAAACCTCACTCATTTTAGAATTGTTCATTAAATGCACTGTTGTTGTTGAAAACTATTCAATACTTTCTAACAAATTAGAATTAAGGCAATCAGCTGTGAGGTATAATACTGAATAATTGAAGTATAATTAATCTGTATGTCTAAAGATAATATACAATCTTTACAGTGGAAAAGGCATTATAAGAGAGTTATCCCACAGAAGCCACTTCAACATCAAAGCAAGGCTGCTTTTGATGAGGTTTTCACTAACCCCTAATGCCTATTTTAGCATTTTTATAAGAACCTTCACTTTCCAGGAAAGTGCTCCACTAGATTATATTTTCCCCTAGTTAGCGTTTAATTTCACCCCAAAGGTGTTCAATAGAGTTGATATCATATCTCTATAGCAGACATCATACTGGTAATGGTTTGGGTCTCCTAGCTCAAGTAGAGTAAATGTAATGCTACCACTTTGCGGAAGAACCACATGTGGTTGAAAAAGTCACGTGTCCCAATAATTTTTTTGCAAATAGTGGACAATATTCAAATTTACAATCAAAATTGCTTTTATAGCAAGTTAGGATCAAGACTACTTCAGTGACTAACATGCCAGTTTTGGCTGTTGGTTAAAAAAAAAAAAACGTACTAGACATAACGTCACCTTTCCAAAGGTAACCATAGACACCTTTAAACCTGATTTTCTGTTTGATATTTAAAGTGTATTTAGTCTATAATGCATTTGAATAAAAAATTTATTTTATTCAATGTATAAAAACTGTTTTTTTTTATTTTTATGTCTGTGGTAATGTTTAAAAATGTAGAAATATTCTTCAGAATTTCTAAAAATGTATTTAGCATAGGCCACACACTGAGTGTACCATGTACCGCAATCTCTGCGCCATGAGGGCCCCTGAGCCACAAGGGTCTGCTGGGAGATGTAGTTGTTCCAGGCAACAGAGCATGGTGTAAATATCACACTGATGGAATTTTCACAGACACGCCGATGGCGCCGTGAGCACAAGATAGCTATAATAACGTTGTCATGGCTATGTAAGATTGAGCGATTGGAAACTGGGAGTTGATTTTATTGCTTTATGTAGTCATGGATATTTTGTTATGAGTATTTTTTTATTATTTTATTATCAGAAAAGCTATGTCAGAGCTGCTTAAACCTGCTCAGAGATCGTAAACACTGAAGAGTGTAGCTCAAGCTGAAAGTAAACACAACTATTGCAAGCAATCAATGACTTTTAGGAGCCTCTGGATATTTTGAAGCAGGTGTTTTGAAAGTAATATCTATTCAAATTGATGGCAAGTTTATTTGAACTTAAATAAGCATAAACTTACTTATAATTACGCTACATATATTACTGTCTTAAATGACCCCAGTTTACTAAGAATTTAGCTATGTATCATTTTGTAGCAAGAAAACTACAGAATTTTTGTGTTCATTGTGGAAAATTGAACAAACTTGAACAAATGAATAAAGTTATACACAGATGCAGGTAAGAACTGTGATATAGAAGGTGAATCATAGTTTATAATGTTGATCATTTTTATGTATATGATTTAGGAGGAGTTCAAATCCCAGTAAAAATAAGATAACACCATATTTACAATTTGCTATGATTTTCAAGGTTTCTGTCATATTGCAAACACTGGGTTACAACTCATAAACCTGAAACAGAAAAATAAACCTCCAAAGTCGTGAATACCAGAAGACTCGGACGTTCATGTGGAATCTGTTAGGAAGTGGTTGCAGGCTTTTCTTTAATGCAAACCACTAACCACTAGGCTTCTGCACAAACTGCATGATCCTTTTACAGTTAAGTGAAAAAAGATAAACGGAGAGTTTGTGTGGAAGCAGTCTGAGGCTTGAAAACACCTTATTCTGAGATCAAACCAGAGCTTGATTGTTTGGTGAAGAGATAATAAAAGCTTTTTGCAAGAAGGGTATTTGTGTTGTGCATGTGTGAGTGTGTATTTGTTTGTGTGTGAGAGACTGCATGTGTGTGCATGTTTGATATAGTTCATTTAGTTTAATCACTGAAGAATTGTTTATTCTATGGACAGCTTTTGCTTACACAGACCGAACGATAAGAAACTGGTTTGTACGAATATGTATCTGTGTGTGTGTGTGTGTGTGTGTGTGTGTTGGTGTTTGTGTGTGTATGTGTGTGTGTGTGTGTGTGTGTGTGTGTGTGTGTGTGTGTGTGTGTGTATGTGTAAACACAGATCACGGAGCTCTGATATACCTTGGCATGTTTTCCAAGTGTTATCTGAATAACAGGTATTTCTTTCAGACAGAATAAGATTAACATGCATTAAATTTTGTGCTTATTATGAATTAATTGAATTATCAGTGTACAGTACTTACGCAGTTGGTCAAAGTGCGTCTGTAAGCCATCAGGCCCGGGCACAGAACAGATCATTCGAGCCTTCTGAAATGTGCTCCACTTATTCACCAAACTGCGCTGGCCTCCAATGTCATTCTATATAAACATATAGACAAACACACCAACTTCACAAAACATACTATAACCATGATCAGATGATTAGATGATCACATCAGGAACAAACATTTTTGTAATCTGTCTCTTTAGGTCTTTGATTAAAGTACAGTGATGTACTGCTCAAACATCTGGGTCAGGCAGAAATGCAGATGAGCACGTCCACCTCCACACATGCAGGTAGATATGCGAGCGTACAGTCCCAAAAGTGAAGGTATGCACACACACACACACACACACACACACACACACACACACACACACCCACCTTGCAGACGCGGGCAACTCGAGTGTACAAGACTTTGCCGGCGGGCCCCTCAGCCTCCTGAGCACGCTCAGTGAAGAACAAGTAGACCTTATCATCTTCCTCATTATCGCTCTCCTTCATCATGGCCACACGCACAAACTCAGCGTCTGCGACAGAGAGGGGGAAATCGAAAGATGAAAGAGAAAAAAAGAAAGTGAAAACGTCAATTGATTTATAAGAAACGGCACTTTTGAGACAGCAGAGTATGTATGCATGGATTAAACTAGATTTTTTCCCACATCAAATATACTGATCAATAAGGTGGTGCTATGATGAAGTAAAGTTAATATAACCCCCCTCCTCCCAAGTGCATTCTTTTTCTTTTACAGGGCAACCCAAAGTGTTTTTTATTTCTTTGGAACCACTAATAATTTCTATTCATTAAAGATCAACATACTTTTAATTGCTGATGTCTTGTAAAAAGTTAATTCCTGTTTCACTTACATTGTAACACCTACAAAGAGTAATTCCTTTACTTTTTCATCTGGTAGAAAATTTTTTGTGTTTCCACAACTTGTAGTTTTCCTGGTAGAGTGGTGTTTCTTCTACTGTTAAAAAGCTATCGCACAGCTGACTCAGAAATGGGAATTAACAGTGCCATATTAAAGTATATAAAAATAATACTTCAACTAATAATTACATTTATCCAGCTTCGCTTTTGCCACAAGGAAACTGATGGAGAATGTCCGGACATGTCTGGAGCCTAATGCCTGCCTAGTAATTTATACCCTGGAGTTACAAAGCTAATCTAGCTAACAAGTAGGGGAAGCTAAGCAATCAGATTAGATTTGTGCAAAATTCCTCCTTGTTTGTTCCCGAAGCTCTAAAGCAAAAATTTTTTTGCAGTAAAAATGTATGTATATTGTCATTTATTTCATTCGTTCTAAGAGGTGTGTTTTGCCTTGTTGTGTCTATGTGTTTGCTTTTCTATTCATCTGCTTCTCCATAATGGTTTATATTGATCTATTTATGTTTAGGTACATGTGAAAGTGTGGGAGTGTGTGTACCTTGAAGCCAGGTTGGCTCATATTGTTCTGTGCGGATCACATGACGTTCTCCCAGGCTACGGAAAAATGCAGAATCACGACTCATAAAGTCAGATGTTATTCCAGCATACAGTTCTCCATCTGAAATAACACACACACAATCACAAACGAAGGTTAAAGGGCATCAATCCTGAAAATAAGGGTTAAAGGTTGCATACACACAAACACAAACATAGACACACACACGCACACAGCCATACCAATGATGGCAGTCGCAGTCTTTTGGTGGGGGTCATATGGACACTTTCCTTTTCCAGACTCTGTATGTTCATACTGCAGTGTTTGGTCCTCAGCCTACAACACACACACACACACACACACACACACACACACACACACACACACACACACACACACACACACACACACATTAGGCTCATCACTAAAAGGCTTCTTTTCAACAACTTCAACAGAATCGCGCAAATAAGGCCACAGGTGTTGTGGGCAGTTCGTGTCAGGAGTTTCTTTCATCATTGATTCCTGTCAAAATGTTCTGCATGCTGCTGAACTGACACTGAACTGTACTCAGTAGATACCACTAAGCGCCAATGGCAGTTCTAGCTTGAATGACGCCCAGGGTGAACCATGCCATGACCCAACTTTTCCACCTATTGAAGAGTTTCAGCTTTGAAAAGCTCCTCTCTGCTTCAGCTCCTGTCACTGAATGAGTATTATATTCTATATTATATTCTCAGAGCAGTCCACAAATTTGGTTACATTTCTGAGAGCTCTTTTTCATATAGAAATATCACCCTAAATGCATTTAATGCACAATTTCTTTGGAAATGTCATTGTGCACAATGTATCAAACTCTCAGAACCAAAAACAATAGAACTCCTTGGCTAATTGTAATCATTAGATACATACAACAACTGTATACTTAAAATATAAGTCTTTTTTAAGCTGCACTGGTGTTACCCCTTAATGAATTCAGTTTAGGACCTATTTAGTACAATCCAAGAAAACCTTTATGACATCATCTCAATAAAATTGAACCCAATCAGTAAGTGCTGTTTAACTACAATCCATTTAGACTAGTTAGGTTGTAATTGTTTTGTTGCTACACACATAATGATAAACTACATACTATGAATTATAATGAAATGAAAATGAAAATAAATATTGTTGCTCTATGCATAAAAGCATAGCAGGCAACACAGCATAGCGTAAGTGATATAGAGTTTTTAGCCTATTTCATTAAATGCATTATCTTATACTATCCTCATAACGAGAGATGAGTGATAGAGCAGCATACACACGTTTATCTTTTGCACGTTTCTCCCCTACTTCTTTCCTCTTTTTTCTGAATTAGGCTACTGAGGGTTTAAGACCTTTTTTGTCATGCGTAATTTTGAGTGTTTGAGTGAGGGAAGTTGTCTGGGCGGTGGGTGCACACACACCGAAGCCCCGAACAGGTTTATTGACCGTGACATGATATAATACACTGCTAAGCAGCAATCAAAACAAGTTCAAAACAGCGCGCTCTCTACTCTGACTAGTGCAGTGTATAAGAGTAGTTTACCCGCTCATATATAAAAAGGAACGACTGATTTTGTGAAATGTAGTTGAGTAAAAAATATTTGACTTTGAAATGTAGTGAATAATAGTTCACCAATAATAGTTACTATCAGTTTTACCAAGATTACTATGATAGTCACAGTTGTTTTCATCACTGTTCTAAGCTAGTTACCACTGGTTATGCTGCTGTTCTTATTGTAGTTAACACCAGTTATACCACTGTTACTAGGATAGTAACTACGGTAATTACCACTGGTTATATGATAGTAACCACTGTTTACATCACCATTTCTATAGTAGTTTCTTTGGTAGTTACCACTTGTAATGCTGCTGTTCTTATGGTAATTACCACCAGTTATACCACTGTTACTATACTGTCGCTATCAGCTATAACACTAATCTTATGGTAGTTACCACTTGTTATACCACTGTTACTATGATAGGTACCACTGTTTGCATTACTGTTTCTATGAAATTTACCACTTGTTATACCACTGTAACTATGCTGTTACAATCACTCTTACTATGATAGTTTCCAAATGCTATATGACTGAAAGTCACCACTTTTTACATCACTTTTATGGTAGTTACCACTTGTTAAGTAATTGCTTCGATTGTAGTTACCTCTAGTTATATATACATTAGTTATGAATTGTGCACTTAACACCAAAATGAAGTACTGGATTTCCTGGTTTACTGCTTCGATAGCTACACCACTATTTGTTGAAACTGTAAAGGCCCAACCTTAAAGGAATTTCATATATAACTATCATTCCATTATATTAATAATTAAAAAAAAAAGCAAAAGAACTATGTCCTGTCCTGCATTTTGGCTTATACACTTTAAAGGAAAGAAAAAATACAGGCAGGGGGAAATAAGTTATAATTGGAATTATTTAGTTTCTTAGACAGTCTACACCATTAAATGCAACTATAAAGGCTAAAAAATTATATGATTTGTTGTTCTTAAATACAATTTGTTGTTGCTGGCAAATCACTCTGCTTTTGTGAGATATAAAACATTACAAAACACCTTCACAGCACGCTATTTCCTGTTACTGCCCATCTTTATATGTATGTCACTCTTACAGTTATAATATAGCTTTCTGTACCGTGAAGAAGAGGCGGGTTGGGATGTAGGCACAGCGAGGGTTAAAGGCCCCTGTTCCGCAGGCGTATAGGTGCGTTTGGTTATAAGGTTCCAGTACGCGCAGGAAATTGGCACACTCCAGCTAGACGGGGCACAACAAATCAGCGAATGAATATATGAATATATTACATGTTTATTTATACAGCAAATGTGAATTTTTTTACCTGTGGGTCTTTTCCAGCCATCAAACAGTCCTGCATTCGATCTGGACTCGCAGGCCAGTAAATCTGAAAAACAAAACAAAAGTCATAAAAACTATACATACATTGTCTAACATTGTTCAGGTTCTGTTGGTGTAATTTATTCTGTAAATATTTGTTGGTGACTGTGTTAAAACTGGATGAGTCAGTGCATGTGGAACAGCTCACACTCAAGAGACTCCCTTATTGAACTGCACTGGGAACTGGACCTGTATCTTTCATATTTAATCTACATAAATGTACTGTTAGTCATGGAGGGAAGGGAAGGATCGACACACACACACACACACACACACACACACACACACACACACACACACACACACACACACACACACACACACACACACAATTAGTCACTTAAATGAAAAGGGCTGGTCCAAAATGCCAGTTTTGATAAGATAAGGCAGAGTCTGCTTCTGGATTCCTGCACTTATTTTACTACTAATGCAGATAGTGTGTGTGTGTGTGTGTGTGTGTGTGTGTGTGTGTGTGTGTGTGTGTGTGTGTGTGTGTGTGTGTGTGCATGTGTGCGTGTGTGTGCGTGTGTGTGCGTGTGTGTGTGTGTGTGTGTGTGTGTGTGTGTGTAAATTACACTAGTTACAACACAATACTGCAGTATGAGCTGATATTTAGGTTTTTATTTGTTATCTCACTTCATGTACACCATTTTGACCTTTCAGATAAACCCTATCCATCGTTCACTGCTTCTTCAGACAAAGTGGCAAGCATAAAGCTCAGCCCTATAATGAGAGAACTTCGAGATTGATATCTTGCTTCAGTAAGCGGTGTAAATATCATCTCAAACCACACAGCTTTTTGGCTTTGGTCACAGACACAGAGAGACAAACACACATATACACACAGAGCACAAAAGTTGTTTTGTTGGTGTTAATGATGTAATGCAACAGTGGCAATGCGGCAGAATTGAAGTCATGCTTCTTTCATATAACTGAGAGCTCTGTGTGAGACAAAGCAAGGACGTGAGAACGTGTGATCACCTTGTGATGGGGTTGTGTGACATCATCCAGGCTGGCTGACAGTAAATAGTCCTTCATGCTGATGTACAGACGGCGGGCATCTTCGTCAGGAAGCAGCGAGTTCAAATCTCCTGCAGAGAGCGCCAGTGACATCAGCCTGCCACTTCGGACCAGCTCTGGGAAGCAGAGACAAATAGGGACAGATGTTAAGAGAAGTGTGCCAGTAACATTGTTTCACTTCTGGGGCTATAACCTTGCCACAATTTCAGTGTGTTTTCATCCGGAACTTCTAATCCATAGCTGCTGTAGTGTGATATGCAATTAGCACAAACAGGACATTCAACACATTTTCCGATATTGGATTAAAAAAAAGGAAAAACGCTGTCTTTTAGTGTTATTGGTGCAGATACAATGAAGTAAACATGTATGGTATGCATAAGGAAAGTGAAGAATTAAGCATTGACTCACAGCTGGATGTTGGGAATGTAAAGCTTTCAGTTCTACATTTCCTCAAATCAGAGGTCCCCAAACTTTTTTGTATGAAGGGACAAAAATCAAGCTTGTTTGAGGACCTCTGGCATTTCAGAAAATTTTAGCAAACTTTGAGGAAGGTGAAGAATGTATACATGTATATTAAACAATAGCCAATTATATTCTTTACAATTTATATTTTTGCAGCTTAAAGAAATTAATAAAATTTCTAAAAATAAAATAAAATAATAAAAGAAAAAATAAATATATATATATATATATATATATATATACATAAATATACAGAATTCATTAATTTGATAAATATATATATATATATATATATATATATATATATATATTTATATATATATATATATACATACATATATATATATATATATATATATATATATATATATATATATATATATATATATATATATATATATATATATATACATATATATTTATT
This sequence comes from Silurus lanzhouensis, assembly GCA_039877035.1. NCBI lineage: Eukaryota > Metazoa > Chordata > Actinopteri > Siluriformes > Siluridae > Silurus > Silurus lanzhouensis. The sequence continues at coordinate 614,366 of JBCEWE010000488.1, forward strand.
AAATTAATGAAGGAAATTAAAGATCTCTGTCAATGACATTTTTTCATTTTTTTCTTATATATGGCATAGTGGGCCAAATCCCTAGACCCTTGGCCATCACTGGTGTAGGATATTATCTTTTAAGATTTTACTGAGACAGCAATGGCTATGTACATAGACACCAGAAAACTCTCATGTGCATAAATACCGGAAAACCTTTAGGAAAGTGTGTGTTAATGAAATGATATGCTTTTGAATGTATTGCTATAGATAAATAAATGTTACATATGAATTGAATATGTCTGATATGATTAATTTTCTAATGCAAGTCTCATCGTTATGCATTGTAATTGTTGCAGTGACAACGTTTTGGATTTAGTTTTTACAGTCATTTGTACTGCTTTATTAAAGAAATTAAACTTCCCTTATACTTACGAACATTATAAACATTTTTTGGGCAAAACAGGGAAACGTGTCAAAGTTTTTGTGTTGGCGGTAATTACCCATTCACGCCAACTGCATGCGTCATAAGACAGGAAGTCAGAAAGGGAGCGTGAGAGGGGTAGATTTAACACATTTAATATAGACAGCTTAAAAATACATTGTACAAATGGCTTAAGCAAAGCGCATATTCCTGAAAAATAAAAAAATGATTT
>JBCEWE010000488.1:620000-785000 GCA_039877035.1 Silurus lanzhouensis
AATGCTGCAGAATTCTTGAATCTGATTGGTCAGAAGGTGTTGATCCATTTTTTAACAGCATCTCTAAATGTAGTGGCAGTTACAAATGTTTATATGAGTGCATGTGTTATAATATATGATAATTCCCATAGTAACTTGCAATGAGACTTGTATGGCTGTTCTGTATACAGAAAGCATTAATAAAAGGCAATAATTGTTTGAATATTAAAATTTTCTGTGAGAAGATATTTATCTTGAAAGGAGTCTCCAGTGTCAGTATCTTGTACTTTAAGTTAATAGGAAAGAGAGAAAAAGAAGAGAAGCCTGAGCGAGAACCGCATAAAGCTGCTATAACACAAGTGATAACAGGATCTATCTTGTCTTGAAGATGTTCCACAACATTCAACAGAACTCTTAACATATGATGTTTAATTCTTTACTAAATAGAAACTGTGATTGTTGGCAAATTGCTGTGGCATGGGAAAAATAAAACAGTACGGTCTTGTTGAAAAATAACACGCCTCATGTCTTTTCCTACACGACGAATCCAACCAACACGTCGCTATGTCTCCATTTGTCCAGCTGCACTATTCACGAAACACAAGGTGCCTTTGAGAAGATGGGGCTGCGGTGAATTTATGTCAGAATCCATTCTACCAAAATCACATGAGACTCGGTTTCGTGCTGTTATGCAATGTGCTTTGGTGGTAATAAAACACTGTTTTGTTTAGCCAGGTTCCAAAGCAAAAGGGTAAATAGTGTTTTAAATTGCAAAACATGTATTCTAAGTACATGCTTCAGGGGACCTGCTCATCTGTATAGCTGAGGCTACAAGCAGTATGTAAATCCCAGATAGCAGGCATGAGTTCCCGTGTGATTAGTCATAACATAACCATCCGTCCTAATGCTGTCAGTATGATTGAGGGTTATAAGCATATGTGTGTGTGTGTGTGTGTGTGTGTGTGTGTGTGTGTGTGTGTGTGTGTGTGTGTGTGTGTGTGTGTGTGTGAGGCATAGCACAAACCACCAGATGTCATTTATCTAATGAGAAATCAGGCCAAAACGCCCAGGATAATCATTTAGAGCTGCACATATACACGTGCACACAGACAAGCTCACACTTACTCACTTGCACACACACACACACACACACACACACACACACACACACACACACACACACACACATGCAACCACACATTCTTGTACCACAATGAGAGGAATCATCAAGTAATTAAGACCTGACAGTCAGAAGTTGGAGAGTGCACTGATTGAATAATCTCCCTCTGATTAGCTCATATTAACACACACATATAAACACTTACATACACTAACAGTGAAGAAGGCTCTAATCAGCAGTGGCGCAGGGAGAGAGAGAAAGAGAGAGAGAGAGAGAGAGAGACAGAGAGAGAGAGAGAGAGAGAGGGAAAGAAAGAGAGACAGACAAAAAGAGAGAAAGAGAGAGGGAGAGAGAGAGAGTTAAAGCTGTATGTTCTTACCCGAGTGTGTGAATTGTAGTCTGGGCTGAGATGGTCTCCATGCTTCAGTGAAAGTAATCAACAGCAGCGACGCAAAAGTGATAGATAATATCCTCCTCATGGTTGTGCACTTTACACTCTAAATGCTCTAACCACAAACAAAAAGCAGACAGCTGAGGCAGACACTCAGGCAGGGTGCATCACACACACCTCTGTGTAAATGTGTATGCGTAGTTCTTCACAGTGCAGAGAAATCTAATCCAGCCTGGTTTAATATCTCTCTGCTGTTTCTGCTTGTTTGTCTTCTTGTCTCTCATCTAAGAGTATCACTGGTTCCTTGGATAAGTGCTCTTTCTCTTCGCTGTCTTTCTCTCACACACACACACATACACACATTTTTTGTTTTCTTGATTTTTTTTTCTTCTTTTCAATATCTAGTGGTGTTGTTTAATCCTCTATTTGCAGTTGATGTCTCTCTTTCTCTCTTGTGTTCCTCTTTTAGCCTTCTCTCTCTCTCTCTACATCCAAACACTCCTCTGTAAAGAAGGAGGGAACTATTCCACGCCTCTTTCCCTCCTCGTGTGTTCTCAAAAAGAGGGATATGACAGTTGGTGTATGCCTTTCATCTCACTCCACACCTCTCTTTCTCTCAGGCCGTCGGTGTTCCTGACTCCTTGTTGACTCATTACGTCTTAAAACTCTTTGTTTATTTTCCCTGCATTCTTATCTGAATTTCAGAAGCAACTTATGAGCCGAGCACACAACCTGTATCACCACCTGATACAAACACAAAATTCCAGAGAAGCAGCCAGTTCCTACAATGAGAGCATTGAACACTCAAACAGGTCCTGAACAAGAGATTAGTAAGGGGAAGTGAGCCACATGGAAGTGAATGGTGCAGCAACTCGGAGACAGCAGGGAAAGGGATTTAGAGTTTGGGGTCCAGCTGCAGATTAAACTTAATCTCACACTAAAATGTCTCATCACTGGAATTCACCGCTGAAAATCTGCCTCGGAGCCAAAACTAATCTCCACCTGTGGACAGCTTTAATGTTGAAAGAGACAGAGCGACTGTGGGAATTAAGAGTCCGGCTCTGTAAGACTGTTGTGATCAGAGAGACATCACTGATTAGAAACAGTGAAGCTGAGGAACATAGTAAGGTGTACTAGAGAGAGAGTTATAGAAAAGAACAATTACACCAGGGAGTCAGAAAGGCCAGACCAAAGAGAGAAATTAACTAGACTAAAGAGGGAGAGAGCAAGAGAGAACGAGAGAGAGCAGAAGAGAGAGAGAAAGAGAGCATCATTTATTTTCTGTTAACTAATTATTCATTAATTTATAAAATTATTTAATTAATTAATTAACAGAAAATAAATGTTGCTCTTTTTAATTAATTAATTTACACCACCACAACTTGTTTGAATTTGAAAAAAGCATTTTTTATTTTATTTTCTTTACTTATTATTTGTTCATTATTTATGTATAGTATATTAATATACGCATTGCTATAGCAATACCACAACTTGTTTGAATTTTTAAAAATGTACTTTTAGAGAAAGAGAGAGAGAGAGAGAGAGAGAGAGAGAGAGAGAGAGAGAGAGGAGAGAGAGAGAGAGAGAGAGAGAGAGAGAGAGAGAGAGAGAGGAGAGAGAGAAATAAATTGTTCATGTGAATCAGTTAAACATTACTAACAAGGCTATTAAGGCTTGAGAGAGAGAGCGAGAGAGGGGGGGGCGTCATTTCTTTTTCGTTGTAAGTGTATTATTTATTTGTTCACAATTTATGTATGGTATTTTAATTTACACATTGCTATAGCAATGCTGTACAACAACTTTGTCCAACAAATTTGAATTAATCATACTTTTCCAAGGGAGAGAATGAAAGAGAAAGAGAGAAAGGATTCTTTAGAGGCAACTAGTGAGGAAAGAAGAAAGAATTTGTAAGAGATTTGTCCACAGATTTGATTCAGAGAGAGTGAATCATAAGATATTTTTTATAAGAAAAAAGAGACACGTCTATAAAAAGAATGACAGAGACAGTCTAAGAGTTTAAGAGGGATACCTGGAATTAGAGCAATGGGGCAGAGGGATGGACCTTTTAGTGATTAACAAGGCTAATGTCTCTCAAGAGGCAATATTAATGTGCAGACAGATAATGTCATTGAGAGGGACCTTTTTCTAAAGAATCAGAGAGACAGTCAAAAAGAAATTTTTTTTTTTCTCCAAAAGAATTAGAAAGGCAGTCTGAAAGGAGACACTGTTCTAGTGCAAATGTAAACATTTAGAAGGAGAGATTGTCTTTAGTCACAGAGACAGTTTGAGGTAGAAACCATTTAGAAACATTTTTAAGAGTCTAATTAAAAGAACATTTTGGATATTGGGAGGAATTGGAGAGCCAATTTGTGATGCACTATTAATGTGAATTAGTTCGACAGTCTGATGGAGTGAGAGAGGCAGTTCGTAGAAAGATTTTCTTGAGAGGAATTTGAGAGGAATTTGGAAAAAGAATGTATGAAAGACAGACAGTCAAATATCTTTTAGAGAACATAGGCATATTTAGAGATTATTACAAATTATGAATCAGAGAGACACACTGAGAGAAGAAACCAGAAAGATGTGCTGTGAAAGAAAGATATTATTCAGGCAAACCAGAAAGGAAGTTTGATAGACTTTATTTAAAAGAATTTTATGAGTTATGAGAGAAACAAATAGCGGAAGTCTAAACAAAAATCTAAACAAAATTCACATTTCATGTGAATCAAAGTGAGAGTCTGAGAGAGACTGCAATATCAAGACGCGATGAAACTAAAGTGGACAGCGTAATCATGTCGCCCTCTAGGGGACATGACTGGTTCGTATCAGGACATACCTAGACTTTGTTTATGGATGTTGTTTTTTGACTGGTAGACCATCCAAAACAGCTTCGATTCTGCAGAACATCCTTTATCTATTACATACATTTATATAAATTATTCAGCTAAAGGCAGCTAACCCAGCAATTCGAGTTGCACAAGCCACTGCACTCTTAGTGCCCATCCCAAGCCCTGATAAATGGGGAGGGTGGCTTTAGGAAGGGCATCCAGCATAAAACATGAGCCAAATCAAATATGCATACCACAAACCAGATCGGTTGAGGTCCAGGTTGACCAACAACTGCTGCAGGTATCGTTAACCAACAGGGTACCGGTGGAAATCGGGTTACTGTTGGCCACAGGAAGAGAAGGAGAGGAGGAAGACGTCTACAGAGACAGCAGGGAAAGGAGAAGTGAAGGAGGTTATGGTGGGTACATTAAATGTTAGTACTATGACTGGTAAAGGAAGAGAGTTAGCTGATATGATGGAAAGGAAAAAGGTAAATACAGTGGGGCAAAAAAAGTATTTTGTCAGAAGTTCTCCCAATTAAAAAGATGAGAGAGGCCTGTAATTTTCATCATATTTACACTTCAACTATGAGAGAAAAATGAGGAAAAGAAAATCCCGAAAATCACATTGTCTGATTTTTTAAGAATTTATTTGCAGATTATTGTGAAAAATAAGTATTTGGCAAGATTTCTGGCTCTTACAGACCTGTAACGTCTTCTTTAAGAGGCTCCTCTGTCCTCCACTTGTTACCTGTATTAATGGCACCTGTTTGAACTCGTTATCAGTATAAAAGACACCTGTCCACAACCTCAAACAGTCAGACTCCAAACTCTACTATGGCCAAGACCAAAGAGCTGTCAAAGGACACCAGAAACAAAATTGTAGACCTGCACCAGGCTGGGAAGACTGAATCTGCAATAGGTAAGCAGCTTGGTGTGAAGTAATCAACTGTGGGAGCAATTATTAGAAAATAGAAGACATACAAGACCACTTATAATCTCCCTCGATCTGGGGCTCCACGCAAGATCTCACCCCGTGGGGTCAAAATGGTCACAAGAACGGTGGGCAAAAATCCCAGAACCACACGGGGGGACGAAGTGAGAGCTGAGACCAAAGTAACAAAGGCTACCATCAGTAACACACTACGCTCCCAGGGACTCAAATCCTGCAGTGCCAGACGTGTCCCCCTGCTTAAGACAGTACATGTCCGAGCCCGTCTGAAGTTTGCTAGAGAGCATTTGGGTGATCCAGAAGAGGATTGGGAGAATGTCATATGGTCGGATGAAACCAAAATAGAACTTTTTGGTAAAAACTCAACTTGTCGTGTTTGGAGGAGAAAGAATGCTGCATCCAAAGAATATCATACCTACTGTGAAGCATGGGGGTGGAAACATCATGCTTTGGGGCTGTTTTTCTGCAAAGGGACCAGGACCACTGATCCGTGTAAAGGAAAGAATGAATGTATCGTGAGATTTTGAGTGAAAACCTCCTTCCATCAGCAAGGGCATTGAAGATGAAACGTGGCTGGGTCTTTCAGCATGACAATGATCCCAAACACACCGCCCGGGCAACGAAGGAGTGGCTTCGTAAGAAGCATTTCAAGGTCCTGGAGTGGCCTAGCCAGTCTCCAGATCTTAACCCCATAGAAAATCTTTGGAGGGAGTTGAAAATCCGTGTTGCCCAGTGACCGCCCCAAAACATCACTGCTCTAGAGGAGATCTGCATGGAGGAATGGGCCAAACTACCAGCAACAGTGTGTAAAAACCTTGTGGAGTCTTACAAAAAACGTTTGATCTCTGTCATTGCCAAAAAAGGGTATATAACAAAGTATTGAGATGAACTTTTGTTATTGACCAAATACTTATTTTCCAGGATAATTTGCAAATATCTTCTTTAAAAATCAGACAATGTGATTTTCTGAATTTTCTTTTCTCATTTTGTCTCTCATAGTTGAAGTGTACCTATGTTGAAAATTACAGGCCTCTCTCATCTTTTTAAGTGGAAGAACTTGCACAATTAGTGACTGACTAAATACTTATTTGCCCCACTGTATGTTGTGTTTTCAGGAGACCAAGTGGAAAGGGAGTAAGACCAGGAACATTGGAGGTGGCTTTAAACTGTGTACTGTACCTAGGTAAGAAAGATTAGTAATTGGGGCAGACTTTAATGGGCTTGCTGGTAAAGGGAGGGTGATGAGGAGGTGATGGGTAGGTTTGGCTTTAACAAGAGGAATGTGGAAGGGTAGATGGTGGAAGATTTTGCTAAAAGGATGGAGTGGTGAACACTTATTTTAAGAAGAAGGAGGATCATAGGGTGACGTATAAGAGTGGAGGAAGGTGCACACAGATAGACTATGTTCTATGTAGGAGATGCAACACTAAGGAGGGAGAAAAGGATTTGTACTGATTGGCGAGGCAGAGAGACCGAGCTGGGAGGGATGTGCTGCAAGTAAGCGCAATAAAGGATGGAGATGGAAATGTGTTGACTAGTGAGGAGAGTGTGTTGAGTTAAAACAACAATCTCTGAACAATCCCCGCACTATACTGTTACTATACTGATTCTGACATGGTCTTTTATAAAGTTCCCATTACATGAAGAAAGGCATGAAGAGCTATGGGTGAAACATAATACACCTGCATGATGTTTTATTGACCAAAAAACATTTTTTTTTCACAATTTAAATGACTGAATCAGATATAGACAAACTCGAGATGTTTAACACTAGATGGCAGAGTGTCTCGACTTTTTAATCTTTACCCAAATACTTACCCAAAATGAGCCCCAATGATCATGTAACAGAGACACAATGCAAAGGACAATATTCCTTTAATAATATTAATAAATATTATATTATACATAATATTCCTCTGTGAAATACCCAGACTTGTCTTGTCCAATGAAAACTCTTGGGTATTTCATTAGTTTATCTACACCTCAATTAATTTAAAAGTATAAGCAAACACAGTGAAAGTAATACAAAATCATACAATTATTTGTTCAATTATTATTCATGTAAACTTTTATAACAGGCAAACTACAACATGTTGATGTTCTTATGACCTAAAGTAAGATTATTCTACATAATAGATATTAGGCAATAAAGAAGTTATTAATTAAGAAGATTAATAATACATTAAACTGACATTTTTCTGTCAGCTTTTATATAATCACGTAAAAACAGGGACTTTAAGTTCAACAGCACTGACTTTGTTAAACGTTCGCAAAACATTGAAATATTACTGAGAACACTAAATTGCAAAATTTTGGAAAGGTTAAAGGCTTTAAAGTCAGAAAGGATGATTTCATATTTTGTTTTTGTCATAAATTTATATTTTTGGCCTAATTATTCAGATGTCATAGTGATGACATAAACATTTATATTTACAGTTTTATGTCATTTGGCAGACACTCATATCCAGAACCACCTACAATGACGTAAAAATATGGATTGTTGCTAAAAATCAAGAGATTATTTAAGAATGATTGAACAAAAAAATGATTTTTTTTTCATAAATTCAAATAGTTGTTTATCATCCCATCAGAGTCCATGGTATTAGTCAGAAGTGGTAATATGTGTGACAATTCACAACTCTGTGAAACAAAATATAATCTTGACTTATATAAACTTGTCTAATGTATATTTATTTACAGTAATATAACATTTGATGAGTGTCTTGATGAGTTAACCCCACCAGGACCCCCATAGACTACGGAAACCACCCTCCATTACGCATGGAACAAAGCATCCCTCCTCCACACCACCACCACCACCACACACACACACACACACACACACACACACACACACACACACACACGGACCACAAACACCCCCACCACCACCTTACGCCTCAGTCCATGAATAAATTGTTTTGCGTGAAACTGGTCCGTGGTTTGGGGATGTATTTCGGGGTTGTAATCTGAAACTCGACCGCCAGGTGTCGCTTTGGGATGTAACACTAATCAAAAGACGGCGGTCCGCAAAATTTGATAAGAACTCTGGGAACGATTACACCGCCAGTATATAAGGCGCATTCGGCCTCCTTCGAGCGCTGTGCTTTTTATGTAACTTGTACACACACGGGAAGATGATGAAGAACTGTCCTGAAATGGACCGACGTATGCTGCCTAGACCGTGTTTCGGTCCTGACAAACGGAGCCACGCAGACGGCAACTTCCTGCTGTCACGCGAGGAAAGCCCGTGACGTTGATGCGTGCGTGCGTGCGTGCGTGCGTGCGCGCGCCCGCCCGCCGGCCCTCGCGCGCCCCTGCCAGCTGTCTGCTCATTTCTCTCTTTCTCTCTCTCTAGCTCATTTTCGCATAAACACATGTTCTCTTCTCTGATTGGCCGCGACGGAAAAACCCAATGAGCTCATTGGTTAAAAATAGTTCCACTCTTGCGTGCCTAAAAATAGCCGAGTATAAAAGAATGGGAGTTTCGCAAAGGCGCGCCGCAGTCCGCCGGTTAAGCGGGGTTGAGGGCGAGAAACACCCCAGAGAAAGACAGCAAGGTTGAGAAACACAGAAAGAGAGAAATAGAGCGAGAGAGAGAAAGAGAGCGAGAGAGAGAGAAGGAGAAATGAAGAAGGGCGTAGGTCTCGTCTCTCGTTCTCAGGAAAGACTGTGTGTAAACGCGAGCAACTATTTAACGCAGTTTGCGCAGGCGGCAGCGTGACGACTTCCTTCCTGAACAGCTTTATATATAATGTTTTATTCCCCCTAAGAGCCAGTTGTGCCCGAATAACCCATAACACACTTTCCCTTCATCGTATTCACATTTAAATACAGTATAAGCAGAAATACTTTTTTATATATAAATGATAGACTACATTATGTATATCAGTTAGTGAGACACAAACAGATCTTCAGTGGCTTTAGGTGTGGTCCATGTCCTGTTCGAATAGTGTTCTGCTGTTAGCTAAGACATGATGCAGAGGGTTTGCAGGTTAGCACTGTTATTCAGATTGTCTTCTCCAGATTAAACCTGCAAGCAAATCCATCCCATTACATTCAAGCAGTGTCCATTCAGTAACAACTTTTTACTGGTCAGGGTTGTTGTGGATCCTCAGATTATGCCAGGAACCTTGGGCGAGAAATGGAAACGCACCCTAGACAGACTTTTGTTCTATTACAGGACACCCAAAAATAATTACACCTAGGGGGAATTTAGTGTAGACAGTCCACAGTCATGCTTGTTTTAGGGAAGTGAGAGGAAACTGAAGAACCCAGAGAGAACCCCTCTGAGCTCAAGATGACCCTGGAGTTTTGAGGAGGCATACATGCTGGCTCTGTAATTTGTGCTAAAAATGGATAAAACCTGTCCTGAAGGTCTACTTCCAGACCATGTTTTGCCAGTTTGTCACCTGATATACTGCTGTGTTACCAAGTACACCTTTGTGGGCGTACAATGACTGGCTTTTGCTCTGCTTAATAACCTGCATTACAGGATACATATAGACAATTTTATAAGTGGAATGGTAGTCTGTATGTGGACTGCAAAGGCAATCCACATACATGTTTGTGTTTTTGAAAGTGAGAGGAAACTAGAGGGAAGCCTTGTAAGACCAGGATCAACCCAGGGACCCTGGAGCTATGAGGAAACATACATGCTGCAAATCTGGCTTTGTGATTTTGTAAAAAAATTATTAAACCTGTCCTGAAGGTTGACGTCCAGACCATGATTCGACAGTTTGTCACCTGACATACTGCCACCGTTACCAAGATCTGGCTTGCATGCTGTTTAACGACCAGCAGTGATTAGATAATTGGGTTGATTTGAAGGTGTCATTGGTGGCAGAATTTTTTATTTTAGATCATATTATTCTGTCTATGTTTTAAAGCGGTATCCTTACACATTCATCAGCAGTTTCCAAGCTATTTTCTGTTGTAAACTCAGGTGCTCATAACCCCCAGTATTACTGCTTGGTTGGATAACAAAGCAACACACACCAGTGTGAATTATTTTTTGAGAATTATATCTTCTTCTATTAGCTGCTCCCGTTAAGGGTCGTCACAACTTATCCTCCATCTCCATACCACCGTGAACTCTACATTTGCCTCTTTCAAACCAACCAACTGCATGTCTTCCCTCACTACATCCACAAAACTCCTCCTTGGCCTTCCTCTTTTACTTCTGCCTGGTGGCTCAATCTACAGCATTCTTCTATTAATATACCCCATGTCCCTCCTTTGCACATGTCTAAACCATCTCAATCCAGCCTTTCTCACCTTGTCTCCAAAATGTCCTACATGTGCGGTCCCTCTAATAAACTAATTTCCAATCCTGTCCATCCTCGTCAGTCCTAATGAAATTTTCCGCATCTTCAACTCTGCGTCCTGTCTTTTTGTCAATGTCACCGTCTCCATACAACATAGCTGGTCTCACCACAGTCTCACTGCCACTCTTCTCCACTCAGTTCTGTGAATGATATGTAACACTAAAATAACTTGGTATAAGTGCAGTGAAAGCAACACATAAGCAACAGGCTTTTATTTTATGTCTGTCTGCTGTATTCAAGATTAAACTGATAAAATGACCAAATAGAGCAGTTACAAAAGTAAATACAAAGCTGCAGTTTTCTTGAATAGAAGCATTTAAACAAACAATATAGATTTTATTTGTCACATACACACATACATTGTATAAAACAGCACTTGATCCAACACATGTGGTAAGTTTGTATTATATTTTTATGGCAGCCAACAGTTAATTATATTTGCATGAGAAATTATTCTTTCTAAATAAAACAATGCTAGTTTGTTAAGATAAGCTGATCAGGAATTCCAATTAAGTTTAGAGCATTAATATAATTATCTCTCTCTCTGATTAAAAGAGTTTCCTCTTCGATATTCTATGTCCAGATTTATACTATACAATACTATTAATGATTAGTCATATTTATACGACGGATTTAAGATTGTTATATTGACCTAAGTACAGCTCGCACAATTTAAGTCTTTCCACTATGCCATATGAGCAAAACTCTGAATAATAGGAGTGTAACGTTACACGTATTTGTACTGAACTTTTGCGGTACAGGGCTTTCGGTTCTGTTCGCAATCCTTTTTACATGCAGAACAGTGGAACATTGTTAGAATCCGAGTTCCCACAGGAACGTGTTAAGTGGCGGACCGCAAGTCTGTTTAGTCTCCAACTCGCAATTTATTTGCATATTTTACAATTAATCTTATTAAACTCGAAAACAATGTCAGGGGTATGAAAAAAGAAACTAAAGTTAGTGCAGTGTCACTGTGGCTACTTACTCCGTACTGGAAATAAGATTTGTTTTGCACCTGCATTTAAACGCAAAAGAATTCATAGCACTAGCATTAGCCACTAACCAGAAAATGGCTAGCAGCTAACGCGATGAATTCTTTGGCATTTTATGTCCAGCTTCAAGAAAATAATTTATCTGAAAAGGAGAAAATCCTACATATCGAGGGAGTAAAGGAATGAAGGATGGAAGGATTTAGGACATTTGTTAAAGTATGCTGAAATAATGAAAAACAGTTAAGTAAATCATATCTTAAGAAAATTAAATATTAAATGTAAAACACACTTGTATTACCCAAAAAGGGTCTAACAAATGTAAACTTATTTGTCCATTAATATAATTTTAATTAAATTTGTGCTAATTTAATTGATTATGTAATCAATATAATAAAGTTTATTGCATAAATTTGATTTATTCTACTTTAGTTTTATAAGAAAAAAAAATATTGAATCAAGCACGCATTTTATTTTAAATGTTTAAAAAATGTAAACTGTTCAAATGTTGATTACAAATAATAATAAACTGCATTAATATTAACAAGCAATTTTGTTTTGCAACTCTTCCCCAACCGTACAAAAATGGAATCAGGCCGTGAATTTTGTGTACCGTTACACCTCTAATGAATACCGCAATATAAATATTAATAAATCAAAATTACACCCATGTTATTCCTTATAGAAAGTCTTTTATTACATAAGATTACCAAGTCTAGTTTACAAATGGACTTCCAGTCATGACCGTGTGCATCCACACACGTGTTACATATGTACATGTATACATATCTAACCCCACCCGTCTTTTAGCTTCCAAAGAAAGTTTGTGTCGAAATTCCTAATCTAAAACAAACCATAAAAATGACTCATACACACATTACAAATCACGTTCACTTTTCAGCCCTGTTTCATGGGGAAATAAAAAAAATCCCAGCAATTGTGAGCACTTTTGGCAGGCTTCTGAGTCACATGACAGCATTTGGCAGGTGGGCGTGGCTTTAATAATATCACAAAACTCAGGTAAAACATCAAAAACAAACAAAACAGGCAAAAGTCAGAGTCCTTTGCAATTTCTTAAATACTGATAAAACACTTCCATGACTAATTGGAGAATAAAAAAACAAACAAACAAAAAACTATTTTCTGAGCAATTACTCTTTTTTCCAAAACGTTTGGCGAGTTTGAGGAATGAGTGTGCATCTACACACATTTTGCACCCCTAACTGGGGTTTGAGTCCAGTGCTGCATGTTCAGAGGAGACAGCATTTGCTGTTCTTTTTGCCCCTGCGTGCCTGCAGTGCCGCCCTGGTGGCCATCTCAAACACCTCTCGCACACCATCCTTCGTCTTCGCAGAGCATTCCATGTAGCCAAAAGCACCAATCCGATTAGCCATGTCCCGCCCTTCCTCAGCTTTAACTGGCTCCTGTTAGAAAAGAGAGGATTTTAAACAGAGATATTAGGCAACGTGCCACATCTTATCATGACGCAGATTAGGCATTGTTTCACGTTGTAAAAAAATGTGGTTATTTATGAGGACGTGACCAAACACAAATATTTAAAATCACAAAAAATAGTTAATTTTCTTTCTGTAATACCAGAGTGATCACCCAGAGCAGATCAGGATAAAATTTTACACAATACTCACACCATTGATTCACACCATTACTCCTACACAAGGGTTTTCAGTACTACGAATTTTGAAGAACTGTGATTTAAAGCAGTGACAGAGTGATTACCTGTTTCATCTTTGCCAGCTCTCTACGTGTGTGCTCATCATTCCGTAAATCCTTTTTGTTGCCCACGAGGATGATGGGCACATTCGGGCAGAAGTGTTTGACCTCAGGTGTCCACTTTTCCGGAATGTTTTCTGTACAGACAGACAGAGGTCAAAGGTGAGGCACTGAAGAACAACCCTTCACCCCGAAACGTGGTTTGCTGCGTGTAATGCTGTATACTGTGTCAACAAATAAAACTTCTATTCAAATCTGTGACGTTAAACAGATCCCTTATACAACTAAATTTGTTAAACAAATCACTGACATCATCATTGGCACATTTATTAGTAAATAAGCTAAACAGATTCTTGTGAAAATAATGCTGTAATTAATATTCTCCCTCACTGGGCCTGGCAATCTAAAAAAACGGAATAATCAAAATCAATGTGTCACTCAAACTTTTACACACAATAGTTATTCCTATTTACCGTAATGCTGTGGCAAAAAAGGAACAACAAGATATTAATATCTCAAAATTAATAGAGTGCATAATCACCTAAACTGTCTGGACTGTCAATAGAGAAGCACATGAGAATAACATCAGTGTCTGGATAGGAAAGTGGGCGGAGCCTGTCATAGTCCTCTTGCCCTGCAGTATCCCAGAGAGCAAGCTCCACCTGAAACACAAAGAAATAATTACAGTACATCAAATTGCCCATTACTCACATCAGAATTAAAATAAAACCAAATAGAAAACGTATATAAAATTGATGAACTGCTAAATTAGCAATAATTGCTAGAGTCATTATACTGTGTGCTGATTGTCATAACCAACACACAGCCGCGAACTAAAACTTTCATGAGTAAATGACTGACATGTAGTTGGTGTTATAAACAGAACACAGCTATTTTGCTATACTACGTGGGCAAAAGTTTGTGGACACCTGACCATCATGCCCACATGTGCTATGAAACAGCCAATTTTACATTATCAATCCTCTGTTGTTATAATAACCTCCAAACTTTTGGAAAAGCTTTCCACTAGATTTAGACTCTTAGGACAAATAGTGTATAACATGAGACATACTGTACATCACAGTAATATAGCAGAATTGTGTTCAGTCTTTCATAATACAGGCTGCTAAAATGGTGACCTTTTTCTGTACCAGGGAAGCGCAACTGAATATAATCTCACACCAAATGACTCCAGAGGACAGTTGTGGTGTTTGGTTAATTACACTAGGTTTGTGGGTCTAAACAACCACTTTCAGTTCAATTTGCTCTAAACATTAACACACAATGAGACATTTATTAAACCAGTGCTTCTTTTCTCTGTACTCTGACCTATGACACATCAATTATAAATCTATCTAAGCCTAAATACAGTTAAACCGCATTTCAGCATTACCTGAAAAGGCAATTAAGATTACTACTTCCTGTGTGCATATGGAGTGTAATGCAATCCACACACCTGTCTTTCATATCGGGAAAGGCATAAAATTGAGCGGAACTTTTGCTTGTCTAGTGTGTATTTACTTTGAGTACATTTTGTGGCAGGAAGTCAGGTTAAATAAATAAAGCTAATGCGCGAGTGTGTGTTCGTGAGTTACCTGTTTGCTATCCACTTCAATGTCGGCTACATAGTTCTCAAACACGGTGGGGACGTAGACCTCAGGGAACTGGTCTTTACTAAAGACGATCAACAAACAAGTTTTTCCACATGCTCCATCACCAACGATCACCAGCTTCTTACGAATTGCTGCCATGCCTACAGTACACACAAACAGGTTACAGGTTAGACACACACACATGATGCAGCATCAGTTTACTGTTGATAGTTGCTAAGGGAACTGACACACACACACACACACGATAGCAGTCTGCGTCACTCAGCATGTGATCTATGAATCCCCCACACCCACACAAAATGACCTTTATCGTGGTAAACCTATACTACACACCATGCTTCTGGAAAAATCACACAGACCTGTTAAACGCTGTATAAATTGAAAGCATTCAGATTACCACAATGGAGACTCTAAATTGCTTTTAAGACACAGTTATGATTGTACACGACTGGTCACTTTAACAGACTAATAATAATGATGACAAAATAATAAATAAATCTACAAACATACTGCAATATAAATCTATAAACAATGTAACTTAATATAGCAATCAAAAATTAATTGTAATATTTTCAATTGATAAACAGTACACAATAAACAGACTATACATGTTAAAAAGTACAACTTTAGCCTCTAACAACATGCAACCTTGAAAAATTGTTTCAGAGAAGCATATCACGTTACCTCAACCATCAACCATGTGGAATCTAAATGAAATAGTAAAAAAAGGGTGCGTAATTTGTGGGACAGGAGTCATGAAGCGACATCATCCCAAAACTGATTTTATCAACCCTGACATTAACTTTGAAGCAATATATACATTAACTCGGCACAAACAAGAGAAACACAGCTACTCTTAACAGACAATATGAAAAGTCTTAGAAAAGCACTGCAAAACAACATACTTTAATCCACACAGGAGTCTAAGTCCTTCAGCTCAGAATGGTAGAGTGCAGCAGTTTGGGGAAAAAAAATACTTCAATTCAAATGCTAAAGATATGTAAATGAAAGAGAAGAGGAAATCAGCAGGATCTCCAACCTCATGTCTCACATCCTCTTCATATAAATTGCTGGCTGAAGCAAATGTATTAGTTTCATTTCCCACAGCGAAACAGAGGTGCTGATCCTTTTAAAGAAAGCAGCTACTAACTATTCAATTTTTCTTTAATAAAGGTGCTGAGACAAGTGCTAAATCACTGATCTATATTTTGATCTATTTTAACCACTAGATATTTTAAATGTAGCAGGCCATTGCTGTCTAAAGTTGGAGAAAAACCCATACAAACACTCAGCTTTAATCAAGGCCTGAGTAGAGTTCAAAGTCTCAAAATATGCTTTCAATCAAAACCCTTCTACTTGATGATGGGATTCTGGGTAATCTGCCTCCTCGTGATCTGCAACATCAGAGCTGAAGCGAGACACTGTTTTTTTTTTTATCTAAACTGACAACAATAAAACGCGCACTTTCACAGATCACTCCTTGCTGTTTACGACCCGGCTGATTGTTTCATAAACAACTAACATCCGTGAAACATCCTGAAAGCGTATATGAGCTGAAGTTTGAAGCAAACCAGACCAATTATCACAAATTAATAAATCCTAACACACAAACTGTCTATTCTACTGTATTATTCTGGCACCATATAGTAAGAAGCCTTTCCCTTGTTTATAATCCTCCTAAAAAAAAAAAAAAAAAAATCACATTAAAATGGGTGTTACGGCACACCAAAACATTACTTTGACAGTACAGTCACAGAAGTGTACTTGTGCTGGTGTATTTTTAGAGGCAATCTGTGGTTTTCCTACTCACCCACTACAGAAGTACACCCACACAACTTCCTAAATGTGTGTGATGTTTAAAAGCTAGATTTGCCAAAAATTAAAGCTTTACTATCCTTTTAGGCATAAACGTCAACTTCTAAAAAGTGTGCGATGTCAGTTAAGAGGAAACTGAGCAGGGTTTGCTCGCTGATGCATCACAGGACATTCGAAATGAAATCCAGCAACAGAAACACTCAAACAGTTTAGTTAGAGCAGCCAGCTCGAATGCAGATCAATGCAACAGTGCTGGGTCTGTAAGCCCCCTCAATGGTAAAGAATGAACAGAGTGCATGTTGTCTCCATTTGACACGGAGAAGACGGAAAAAAAAATAGCCTTTAAGGTGTTTTTAAAGCACAAGGTTTGGGTGTCAGAAAACTCTCCAGCTAGAAGATGGCGTCAAGGTGCAACAGATGGCTACACACACACACACACACACACACACACACACACACACACACACACACACACTGTCCTAACCGATTCCACAGAGATGTAACCAGGCTTTATTTCTCAAACATGGGGAGGAGACTTTGTAAGGCAGATCATGAACAGATCATCACCATTTCCAACACAACGATGGCTTATTTTCGGAAGCTCAGCAGTCGCTGGAGATCCAAAACTGTGGTGTACAACTGGAAACTGCATTCAAACCTACAATCAACTGGATTACTCATTATGCCAAAGATCTGTCATAACCTCATCCAACAATATGATACGTTTTCATTAAAATACTGTGCAGAATCTCTTAAAAAAGAAGAAATGTGAAAAACTAAAAATGTATAATAAATAAATATCTGGCACTGCATTGCAGCTTCATCAACAGGAAAGTTTCATGACTTATAGATAACTAGTCAGCACACTAACCTACACTTGTTACATTAATCATTCAATACCTCATATAAACATTTTTAATTAATAAAAATAAAACATTGAGACGAAGAAATTTCTGGGATTCAGCAAGCCAGGCTTATTAATCGGGATATTTTAATGATGTTATACTAACTCGTTGTTGCTCGCTTATGTTTACGTAACAGGTTAACTTCGAGAAATGTTAACCAATTTACATACACATATTTACATCATTTTCATAAAATATATGAATCTCAATTTGAGATGGAAAAAAAATAGCGAGGCGTCACTGTTCTACGCTACTACTTTCACAATAGTTAGCTAGCTAGCTCACAAAGCCTTCCTTCACACAACAACGACCGCTTTCTTTAAAAAAAAAAACCGGTCTGTCGTGTCATAAAAAAGTCCTCAAATAAAACTTTCCATAGAAAAATATAACGAAAAACCCAAGTAAAATAATTTTTTATTACACCGGTCATTTTTCTCTTTGGCTAGTTAGCGCTTCGGCTAAGGCACTACGCTAACGTTCGTTCCTACGGTTCTGGATGTTTGAAATAAGTCTCTCTAATATGAATAAATAACAAAAAAAATATAGCTTCGAAACATGATATAAAAAAATCGTCGTGAACTCGTATTACTAAGAAAATCTTACTTGAATTTTAGGTTTCTGACGGTCTCGTTTTCACAGCCGTTGGGCGCCAGCGTCTTCTCCTACCACATACAATGAATTAGTCACGAGCACGCGCACAGGGCGGGCGCTCACAGAAGGGTGGTGTTGCGCCTGTGAGTAAGTGTGTATTGGGGGCGCGTGCACGTACGTGGGCCACGCCTGCGCGTGCACGCGAAGTGATGATCTCATTTAACCCTTTCCGACACCGCCGAGAACTTCCGCGGAACTCTGTTAAAGGTATCCCCTGTAAGGCCTTCAGAAATAAGAACTGCAGGTGGCTGGTCATGGGAAATACATGAGAATGAAGCTGCAACTTTAACCAATCAGATTGCGAGTTGACCTCACTGAGGCCATCTAGAAGGCATCCAATCATACTTTATGTTTTGGCTTGGATGGTCAGAGAGCACACTATTCAGAGCTTGCAAACTGCAGAAGCTCAAATCTATTCATGTGGGTTTAATAGCTGTGTTTTCATTCCACAGTGGCTGACAGAAGAAGAAATTTGATTTGGTCACAGATATACAAGAGGACATTTACAAGATAAACTTTTCAAGAAAAGTGAAACATTGTGAAAAAGTTCAGTAGAAACATTTTTTGAGCTTTTTCATGAATCATTAATACTATTTTTTAGTGTCCTTCTTAAAAATTGTTTGCACAAAACACGCAATTTGCCTTAATTTAAAATCTCAAGAAAACTGTAATGCACAGGAAAATGCATTTTTAAGTAAGTAAGTTTTTAAGTAAACAGTTATATATCTATCTATGGCCATGCTACTGCTGCCATCTAGTGGTGAAGGTGAGTCAATACACGCTCAAACAGCCATCACTATATATTTATAAAAAACAGAAGGGTGGAGTTCAGCTCAATTACCCCATAAAATAAATTCCACTGACCCCCTCTGAACATCTGTTGGAATAAACAACAAATATTGAACAAATATTGGGCTCTTATTTTAATGAGTACTGTCTGGAACTCAATAAATATACGATGACTATTAACAATTTATCACAGGCATCACTATTAGCATTTTCATAACAATAACAAAACTTAAAAAATCATTGACTCTCTGGAAATCATTTGGACTCCTGGATATGGCGTAAGTATGCAGGTTTCCAACCCTAAATAAACCTATTAGCTTAATAATATGGGGTTAAGCTGGACAAACATAAACATGTGCATGACGGTGTATTCCTGAACCGAAGTTAGGAGTGTGTGCTTTCAATATTTAAATTCAATCCTGTGTATATATGACCATCTTTACATAAACTCTTTTTATCTTTACATAGACTGATTCAGAATAGGGCTCTGTGTTCGGAAAAAATATTTCTTGTACATACCTTCGGTTTCCGTTCTGCATGCACTTAAAAGTAATTTCAATGAATTTTTATTTGTATAGTGCTGTAAACAATGAGCATATTTTCAGAGCAGTTTTACAAAGATAAAGTGATTCTAAAGTTATATAAAGGAATGTATAGAAAGATTAGTTCATATAAACCTATCCCTAATAAAAGCAAGCCAGTGTCAACTATAGCAAGGAATAACTTCCTGAGGTGGCATGAGGGAGAAACCTTGAGAGGAACCCATCCTTATCTGGGTGGCACTGAATGTCTTCATATCAGTTCAATCACTGATGAGGTGTGCTGTTTAGTGATGGGTGCTTAAATGCAGATCTGTTCATGTAAACTATGGTTTACCGTAGCCATTGGAGTAGTCCACCCTCAAAGTTCTTGAGTTGCTCAGTAACTTAATGGTGGTTTCAACTGTTTTAAAAGATTTCCAATTTTCCAAGGTTTTTTCAGCTTCTAGTAGTAAAAATGAACTTAACCACCATCTCAGTATTATCAACATTGCACATACACAAAATGGAGAAAAGTATTGGGCCACCTGAGTTTTCCAGCCATATTTGGTTCTTTCCACAACGTTTAGGACACAATTGTATAAGATGAACTAGAACCAGAAGACTCAAACCTGTTCCAGCATGACAATGCCTCTTGAGTGACCTGCTATAAAGTTCCGATCCTAACCTCATTAAACACCTTTATGTGCACGCTTACTGCACCCCAGGCCTCCTCACCCTACATCAGTACCTGACTTTACTAACACCCTTATAGCTGAATAAATACAAATCTCTACAAGAACACTAAAATCTGGGAGACCGTCTTCCCAGAAGAGTGGATATTATTATAACAACCCTGCCCACTCTCCAGGACTTGTACCATACAAGAATCAGAAACCAGGCAGGAAAAATCACTACTGACCCTTCGCACCGCAGACACAACATCTTTCAGCTCCTCCCTTCTGGGAGGCACTACAGAATTCTGTTTACCAAAACTGCCAGACACAGCAATCACAAGCAATCAGCCTCATTAATAACTCACCTTAATTATATTCTCTGCTTCATATCTATAAGAACTGCCAGTCATCACATCATATGTATATGTTACACACACTATTGCTGCTGTATACTGTACAATGTTCTAAAGTAACCATCATACCTGACGCACAATACTGTTATTTGCACTACAATGCACTCACACTATGTCATATACTCCGTATCCCGATTTAATACTTGACTTTCTATATTGTCTCACATTGTCCGTTTTGTCTTGTATAGTCCAAGCTGAATGTATAGTGTTATTTATGTCTGTACTTCGAGTCACTAACAGACACCAAATCAAATTCCTTGTGTGTCAACACACTTGGCCAATAAACCTGATCCTAAAGAGGGACTAAACGTGGAAAGAAGTGTTCAATAAGCACAAACAAATCTTATGATTACAGTGGTGTCCTAATCGATTGTCTAGCATCTCCCTTTAAAAGACAGCATGTTTTTTTGGAAAAGCAAAACCGGCTTTGCATTAAGACTCCTGGCTCCTGAAAAAGCTTAAACATAATCCCCCCCCCCAAAGGCCCAAAATACAGGCATAAGGAAAATAAATATCCTGGGATATTAGTACCATTAAAAAAACAAACAAAAACATTTCATAAATATTTTATATATAATTTAATATGCATAATTAGGATTTCTTCACATTGTATAGTGTATAAAAATGTCACAAACTGCTGGTGTGTATAATAACGGGGCAAGTATGAGGTGTTCTCCATGTAACCTTTTATTGGAGACAAAGAGAGAATTTTAGGTGTATCTCAGGGGTCGATTTTAAGCCACGGATTAAAGGAAAGCCAGGACCAAGACGGAAAACGTGGGAGAAAATTAATAGCAGAAAATAAACAAACAAAAATGAGATGTGAGCAAAAACAATTTTTTCCCTCTGTCTCCGAGCATTAATCAAATCTGCAGGGAAGAAAAAAAACACTGTTTTATAAAAACAGCCCTGATTTTCTCTCCAATATATTCACGTTTATTTAAACGTACCGAATAACTACTTCCACAAACACAATCAAACAGAAAAGCCGAATTCTTGATAAAAAAAAAGGCTGCATTTAGGAAAAATGCTGCAAAAAAAAAAGAGAGAAAAAAAAAATCACAGATCAGAAGAGGGAATGAATGAAAGCATTATAGTGCATGTTACTGATACAGGATCAGCTTTACACCATGTGGGTTTTTATTACAAAAATTAGCATATAGAAATGATAGTGATTGTGTAGTGACTCTAGTTTATGAAACTTGATAAATAACGGCAGAGAAGGAAAGTGATGTGTACAATAGAATTGGAGTATGCGACTGTATTGCTGTTATTAGTTTAAACAATCCAGATTTCTCACACACACACACACACACACACACACACACACACACACACACAGGAAATGAATGATAATCAGCGTTAAAGCCTAGGTGTAATAAACACATGTGCAAGGACCATAGCTGGCATGTTCTCATGGATGATAAAGCAAAGCGCTCCAAGACAGAAGACATTAAAAAAAAAAAAATATCTTACTTGCCTTACAAATTTAATGTAATACACCTTATTATACATGCTATAATTATTTTCACTTGTTCCAGTCACAATCATTACACCTATATTTAAGGCTTTTGGATTGCTGGTGGCTTCAGAAGAGTCAGATTTTTAAATTCAGCTCCTCAATAAAACTTGTTTATTGTATTATCACTTTTTTCTATCCACATGTCGGGACTGTGACCAAGTAAAGCCACAACACTGCAGGGAGTAGTGCTTTAAAACAATCTAAAATAGTTACATCATCATGACTAAAGTTCACATACCGAAATTCACATACCATATTTTCAAGGAAGCTCCGTTCCTCTTGCACATTTACATCACCCAGTATTAAATCGTCTCAAACAGTTTTAATTTGTTGTTGGGAGCAAATAAAAATGAAATATAGACGACTCCCTGGTTTAAAAAAAAAAATCGATGTACCACGGACAGTAATATTACATGATGCACAGCTCGTTTTTGTTTTTTTTAATCATTTTCTCTAGCATTACACCTTTGGCAAACCAGCTGATGTCTGAAATGATTTCTGAAAGTCAGAAACAAACAGGCACAAATAGCATTTAAACCCAAATCCTGCTGCTGGGATTGTTTGAGAGTTACCCAGAAGCCAACTGGAAAGATTGCAGCTAATTTAAAATATAAATTATATGTTCCAGCAGCAGCTGAAGCGTTTCCTCAGAGCCGACTCTATCCAGAATCCTTACACACACACACGCGCGTGCACACACACACACACACACACACACACACAGAGAAGAAAAGATCCTGTTCGTACATTGCACAAAAAAAAAAAAAAAAAAAAAAAAGCCACAGTGCCACAGATAGACACTTTCAGAAAAGTTCATCTGTACAACGTCTAAGCCGAACATATCAGAGTACTTGTAGGCTTGTTTAGTTTAAGAGCGTTTATTAGAACAGATCGAGATTTATAAACTACCTATGGCAAGCCGTCTTGCTCTTGAGGACAAATCGTTCCTACCTCTGCAGCAGGGATTGTGATTGTGTCTCAGAATCAGAGCACTGCGCTCGAGCGGTCCTTGTACTCGTATACACGTGTTTTTGTGTGTATGTATGTATCATATATATATGTATGTGTGTATGTATGTGTGTATGTATGTGTGTGTGTGTGTGTGTGTTAAGAGTGAGTGGGGGCATCTTCAAAGCTTATGATGCTCGATTCCTGCCCTGTGGAATTCTGGGTAGTGCTGGGAGCTGACGGCGAGGGTTCTCGGGTCGGGAGCAGGGGCGCGTCCGTCCGAACTTCGTCGTCCTCGTTGTCTTCCTCGTCCTCCATGCTGGGCCAGGCAGACTGATCCTCCACTCTCTTTAGACGTTCGTTCAAAGCTTTCAGCGCCAGCTGCCTGCAGGTCAAACACAAATGGGAAATAATACATTTAATTTATCAAGTCTGAAGTTTTAGTAACAGCAGCGCCACAGGTTTATAGGAGTGCCCTTTTTTTCCCTTCTAAAGTCACTGTTTCTATAATAACACCTCCTTCACGATGGACTTGGATAGCAAACAAAAACTCTACACAATCACACATTAATCCTAAATGGAAGGAAAAAAAAATTGACTGGTTATGTAATTCACAAATACGAAATCTAAAGATTTGATATGCTGCTATGAAGTCTCCAGGGTCAGCACTTGTGCTTTGAGGCATGACAGAAACAAGACAAGCTGTTTGTATGTTTATTGTTTTTAAATGCCATGCCAGTAGAGTTTTAACTACAGCAGAGTGGTTATATGGAGTCCTGCAGTTTAATGTTCTGTAAATGTTCTTTTTTCTCCATATGTACTTTGTGAGTAGAAAAGCCGTCTTGTGTTTTTAAGTGTACGGCATTCCATTAACGTGTGTTTTATTGCCATGATTGTTTACAAGACGAGCTGTACTTTTTCGTCTTATGAACTTCGAGACTTTAAGCAAAAGCACGAGGCCTGTGGAGTGTGTCAAAGTTTGGACCGCACACTAAAAGCATCACACATACAAAAAAAAAAAAAAAAGATAAAAAAGGCGTGTTATTCTAACGTGTGGAATTCTTATTTTTCCTAATAGAGGGCCCGGGAAATTGAATTTAATTCCTACTTGAATGATTTCATAACAGAGAAAAGCAGATAAGGTGCCAAGAAGTAATTTCTAGACCCTGGATTCACTATGGAATTTTTATCTTGAAATACAGTTAAAATACTGCAATGTAACAACTCAACACTATTCTCTCAAGTGCAAACCATACTATAGTGTTACAATTTCTATTGCGGAGTCACAACATTTGACACAAAATGCAAAGTTTTTTTATACAATTCAGATTAAATGCAGGAATTTTTTTCCCTGTCCTGAAAGAAGAGCCAGAGCGAGAAAGAGGAACCTGCTGAACTTCTAGTTCGTTTCCCAATTTAAACAAAAAAATAAAATAAAGTACACAAAAGTGCTCACAGTGAATGTGAACCACATCGACCTCCTTGAACTACAGCAGTAGTTTTTCAGACCGTAATAAACTCGTTCACATCATTTGGGGTTCTTACCGTCTCCTCTCGGCATCCTGTGGATCTGTGCCAGGCAGGCTGATCGTGATGGATGACGGAGCGCCGACGTCGTAGCGCTTGACCATCTTGCGGCACACCTTCATCTTGACGAGGGCGGCATGCACCAGGCCGGCGATGCAACCCACCACCGGCTGAAGTGCCTCCGGGAAGAACGAGGCGAAGGCAAAGTGGTCCGACATGTCGCCACGTCCACGGCTGTGCCTCTGGTAGAAGCGCAAGTATACCCACCCTGCTAACGCACCATAGCTGCAGCCCACTAACGGCGCTGCGTTTTCCAGCAGCCCGGCTAACCGCAAGATTGCTAGTGCTAGCAGGACCAGTGCTGGGGCTGCCTTCAGACGAATCTGAGGCACTCGGAGCACAGTCGTGTCGCCTGACGTCTGTTTTAGAGCCACCAGCACGGCACCGAGAAACGTGGGCGCGCCGCTGATGTATACCTCAAACAGGTAGCTCAGGTCGAAGGTGGCAGCGTAGGCGAGAACGTAGGAGAGGCCTGAAAGCAAACCGGCAGCAACGTTCACCACCGCAAAGAAGATAAGTAACTCCAAAGCGCCCCACAGAGGCTCCAACAGTCTTCCTGCAATGATCACTGTGGCCAAGTTTAGTACTACGTCCCACACGTGCTGCTCCACCACGCCATGCGTCAACAGAGTCCAGATCCAGAAGTTGGGAGGAAAGAGGAATCCGGGTGTGATTCCGAGAGCCATGCGCGTGTCCGCTAGCCACGAGACGAGGTAGAGCACAAACACCGTGACGCATATACATTTCACCACCACACTCGTGCTGGCGAGAGCAGTCAGGAAGTGTTGCCGGGCCACCGGCAGATATCGGTTCATGTTTAGCAGGATCGACTTGTTTACTCTCGTAAGGGTGCGCCTATCAGAGCCTCGAGGGCAACGGGTATCAACGGGGTCTGGCGGATAGAGCAGCGACTTCAAACCCTGATGTCCATGAAGAGCATGGCAGCCTCATCAGTAGTCCACATACGTTTCCTGTGTGGATAAAATCAAACAGAATTATATCTATATTAAAGCCACTTACTTGTCTATTGTGATTTCAAAAATGTTAATTTTTTTTTACACATTTTACTGTGAACAAGAACAGAAACTTGTACGCACACAGACACGTATACGGCAAACGTTCTAGATCAGAGCTGACCAAGCCTTTTGCTACGAAGAACCAAAATTCAAGAACCATGGGCTGAAAATAAATGCTGCATTATTATCAAACACTATATTATAACTAAAGTTGACAATGGGCCTATTCATTTATGATTTAATATCATTTCAAAAGATATAAATAGAGAGCGTTCTGGTTCAGTGAAACTTACAGTACAATAAGAAACAAGCCAATGTACAGTTCAGCTTTAACGCAGCTATTTAGTGAACTCTAATGAAAGGTAAGACGCTTCTTATCGTTCAATTTTTTTCAATTTTTTTTACATTTTCTCCCTCTTCTCCTACATGACATGGTAAATCAAAGGTCACCACAGGCCGACATCTCCGATCGAGGTAATCAAAGCCCTGATAAATAGATACACTGTGCCATTTCGAATATTCCTTTGCGACTGTTGCTTGTCAGACTGTACGACGTTCAAAAACAGATGCACACAAGAAAAAGACTCGTCAGAGAAAAACATCATCAATCATCAATCTGTGACACGTGCAGACCAGCGTTCTCTCACTAACGGTAGCTAGCAGCAAACAAAAATGATCTGTAGTGTTCATATTGTTCATGACGTGAATGGACAATAAAAATGTCATACTCCTTTTCCTTCCATAACTCAATCTCAATCTCTTCTTGCTGTACTGTCCACTCGTTTCCACCTTTTTCCTGCGGTGGTTCGAAATTGTCGTGCTAATTGCGTCAGGTTCGCCGATCCTATCGGCTCTTGTTTTGACGATAAATGTAGGAGAAGTCACACTGCAGAAAAGTGTCTAAAATCTTGACACTGCCAGAATTTCATTGAAGAAAAAAAACTATCACAACAGCCATTAATCCGCTGTTGGTGAACATGTCAAATCAGCCAACAAAGACTACAGATTTCAGCATAGGATTTTTTAAATTTTTCAAATCATGGCCAAAAATCGCACAATGTGCACAAGGCTTAAGAAAGAAAAGTTGATAAATGGTTGACATGGTGAGGTTTTGTGTACAGAGATTATTATTATTTTTTTTTTTTTACAGAAGAAGTCTCCAGTTCCAGTGAGTGAGTAATCCACAATGAGAGAGTCTTCAGGACAAGAGGTGTTATGTCAAATAAAATTCAAGAAAACACAAACAAGGCAGAAAACAGCCCTGACGTCACCATCTTACTATCTAACTCTAACTCATATTAGCTAACAAAGTAAAGCTGTTGAGGTCTTCAGTCATTCTGCTTTAATCACTTTAAGGATCAGCGAGATTAACCAAAGGCTTGAACGAGAGAAATGTAACATAGTTAGGAAACACATGGCCGCACTACTTCACAACACCAAAACCATCAACTCTCAAGACTCAATCCATTTATTATCCTGCTAGTTTGGTTAGGCTGCTAGCTAGCAAGAACTTTGTCCATCAACTATGTTTTAAAACATGTTGAGCCATTCTTTAATCACGTGTCACTCGATCAGATTTTTAGCAACCTCTCTGAGTGCAGGTGCTTGCCTCCTTTATGAGCAAGATTAGCGAAAGACATCAACAGCTCTCCCCGGTAGAACGTCCTGTCATCACGCCTGGAGTGCGCAGGTGAGCCCGAGGATCAGATCCTTCCACTAGGCCTCGAGACGGAATTTTGATCGACTCGATTGTTCGTAAAACTCGAAGCAGCCGTCCGGTGGATCAATCCGGTGTGTCAGCGGACTGACGATGTCCCTGCGGGTTACACGTTGACGTGTACCGAGTATATGCTTGCTTTACTGCAAGGCACTCCCAGCTAAATCCGACACTGCGATCAGCACAAACGCCAGATTTGCAAACGTCACCGCGGACCATAATAGCGTCGCTTTACGGCACCTCGCCGCAAAGGCTGCTGGGAAACGTAGTAACAGTAGCGCACGGACTTGTCTTTAATGTAACTGTGCATGCATTGCAAATCTATCTATCTATCTATCTATCTATCTATCTATCTATCTATCTATCTATCTATCTATCTATCTATCTATCTATCTATCTATCGTTTGGTTCCTCATTTACACTTACTTTTAGCAGACACTGTTATCCAGAGTTATCCCAGTCATACAGCCGATCAACTGAGGATTAAGGGCCTTACCCAAGGGCCCAGCAGTGGCAGCTTGGTGTTGCTGGGTCCACATGCCTCAAAAGCAAAATATATTATGGCACTTTTTAAATAGTCACTGTTTTTATTTAAAAGGAAAAAAAAGGGAAAATATTTTTTTCCAAAAACTATTTGCAATAATAAACCGCAATACTGGTTTTGAATAATACATAGGAATCAACATAGGATTTGAATAATAAATAAATCATCAACATAGGGAATTGGATCCTAATTTGTGGCCATGACTTAGAAAGGCATAAGAATAAAATAATTAAGTCATGGTGAGGATTTATTAACAAGGGAACAAGATAATTAAGTAATCGCCACAGATTAATAAGTTGTGCTCACTGTATTCTACCCACAAGAAGATTGCATGTCGATAATATGATGGGTTGCAAACACACCACATATGGAACAAGTAGCAGGTTTGGTATAGTAGTAAGTGTGTAGGACAATGTGGAACACATTTTTGATACTGACAAGCCTACACATTTTGCTTTTATAATAATAGTCCTACAGATGCTACTCAGTTCCAAAATTGTGCATAGCATTGACCTGAAAAACAATAATAGCACCAAGTAAGTACAGAGATCAAGTGACATTCTGGAAAATGTATTTCTTTAGAAAGAAAATAAAGTTCCTCTTATCCTAGTTGTCCTTCTTAATTTTATACTTTGACCAACACCCCCTGAAAAGCAATATTACTGACATATTAAGTTAATTCCAATTTTATAACTCACCAAAGAATCTTGAGGTAAAAAACAAAAACAAAACTGTTACTAAAAACTTTGTTCAAAATGTTTATTTAAAATCATAAAGCTGTGGGATGTGCGACAAAAGACTAAAGTGCTGAGACATCTGGTCACCCTACAAGTGGCATCAAGATCTAGACTGTTGCGAGACTGTTGCGTCTTTGTTTTTACGGAGACGTGGCTCAGCGACAGAGTTCCGGACGCCGCCATCCAGCTAGACGGGCTAACCGTGTTTCGAGCCGACAGAAACGCAGCTCTGTGCGGTAAGACTCGCGGTGGTGGCGTGTGTGTTTATATCAACACGGAATGGTGTAAGAACTCTGTGCTTGTTTCATGCTACTGCTCATCGCTAGTGGAGTTTGTGACTGTTAGATGCAGACCTTTTTATTTACCACGGGAATTTACAACTGTTTACATCGTCGGAGTGTACATTCCTCCCAGTGCTAATGCTAAGGAGGCACTGAGTGAACTCTACGGCGCTATTAGCGACCTGCAGAATGCTCACCCCGACGGATTGTTTATTATCGCCGGAGATTTCAACCATGCGAATCTCAAGACTGTGCTTCCTAAACTCCATCAGCATGTGGACTTTGCAACGAGAGGAGCGAACACGCTGGATCTTGTTTACACAAACATCCCCGGCGCGTACTCGTGCGGAGCCCCGCCCCCATCTCGGATACTCAGACCACTGCTCTGTTATGTTGATTCCAGCATACAGACCGCTCGTCAGACGCTCTAAACCGGTTCTGAAACAGGTGAAAACCTGGCCAGAAGGAGCTACTTCTGCTCTTCAGGACTGTTTTGAGTGCACTGACTGGGACATGTTTAGAGAGGCTGCAACCTACGGCGATTCCATCAACTTGGAGGAGTACACATCATCAGTGACCTGCTACATCAGCAAGTGCGTTGAAGATGTGACCATCTCCAAGACCATCACTACACGCTCCAACCAGAAGCCGTGGATGACTGCGAATGTGCGTGCGCTGTTGAAACAAAGAGACTCTGCCTTCAGATCAGGGGACAAGGCGGCCTTAAAAACAGCAAGGGCCAAACTGTCCCGTGCTATCAGAGAGGCAAAGCGCGCACACGCGAAGAAAATCCACGACCACTTCCAGGACAGTGGAGACACTCGGCGCATGTGGCAGGGCATTCAGGCGATCACGAATTACAGGACCACATCACCTGCTTGTGACCGTGACGCCTCCCTCCCAGATGCGCTGAACGACTTCTACGCCCGGTTTGAGGTACAGAACAATGTGGTGGCGAGGAAGACCATCCCTCCTCCCACTGACCAGGTGCTCTGTCTAACCACAGCTGAAGTGAGAAAAACTCTATGCAGAGTTAACCCACGGAAGTCTGCTGGACCTGACAACATTCCTGGCAGAGTGCTCAGGGAATGTGCAGAACAACTAGCAGATGTCTTCACTGACATCTTCAACATCTCCCTGAGCAGTAACATTGTTCCCACGTGCCTCAAGACAACGACCATCGTTCCTGTGCCAAAGAAATCGACTGTCTCCTGCCTCAATGACTATCGTCCCGTCGCGCTCACACCCATTGTGATGAAGTGCTTCGAGAGGCTTGTCATGAGGCACATCAAGACACAGCTTCCACCCTCCCTGGACCCCATGCAGTTTGCGTATCGTCCAAACCGTTCCACGGACGATGCCATCTCCACAACCCTCCACCTGGCCCTCACCCACCTGGACAACAAGGACTCATATGTACGAATGCTGTTCATTGATTTCAGTTCAGCATTCAACACAATCATTCCTCAGCACCTGATCGAGAAGCTGAACCTTCTGGGCCTGAACACCTCTCTCTGCAACTGGATCCTGGATTTCCTGACTGGGAGACCTCAGGCAGTCCGGATCGGGAAAGCATCTCCAGCACCACCACACTGAGCACTGGAGCCCCTCAAGGCTGTGTGCTCAGTCCACTGCTGTTCACTCTGCTGACTCACGACTGTGCACCAACGCACAGCTCGAATCATATCATCAAGTTCGCTGATGACACGACCGTGGTGGGTCTAATCAGCAGGAACGACGAGTCAGCATACAGAGAGGAGGTGCAACGGCTAACAGCCTGGTGTGGAGCAAACAACCTGTCTCTGAACGTGGACAAAACGAAAGAGATGGTTGTGGACTTCAGGAGAGCACAGAGCGACCAATCTCCACTGATTATCGATGGATCCTCTGTGGAGATCGTCAAGAGCACCAAATTCCTTGGTGTTCATCTGGCAGACAACCTCACCTGGTCACTTAACACCAGCTCCATCACCAAGAAAGCCCAGCAGCGTCTCTACTTCCTGAGAAGGCTGAGGAAAGCACACCTCCCTCCCCCCATCCTGTCCATGTTCTACAGAGGGACCATTGAGAGCATCCTGAGCAGCTGCATCACTGCCTGGTTTGGGAATTGCACCGTCTCGGATCGCAAGACCCTACAGAGGATAGTGAGGACAGCTGAGAAGATAATCGGAGACTCTCTCCCCTCTATCATGGACATTTACACCACACGCTGCATCCGCAAAGCACACAGCATTGTGGACGATCACACACACCCCTCACACACATACTTCACCCTCCTACCATCAGGAAAACGGTTCCGAAGCATTCGGGCCGTCACAACAAGACTGTGTAACAGTTTCTTTCCACAAGCCATCAGGCTTCTCAACACAAAGAACTGAACAGAACTCACACACACTCACTTACACACGCACACACACACACACTCACTGTGTGTTACTGAACTGTACAACCTGGACTAAACACAATCATCACTCATCTCAATCCACTCCACCACCATTTATATATTTATTATTATTTATACTCGCACCTTATATTCAGTACAATGTTTACATGCTGTTTTTGCACCTTTTATACTAAAATAGAATGTTTACATGCTGTCTTTGCACCTCCTTGCTGCTGTTTTTTGCACTACATTGCTCTGTTCTGTTGTACTTTTTCCTGGGTATAGTTTTTACATTTCACCTCACACAGTACTGTATACTTAAGTACAGTAGGTTTACTAGTCGGCGCTATACTTGGTTTTTGTCTTTTGTCTTGTCTTGTGTTGTCTGTCTGCACTCTGTCTGTCTGTACTGTTCTTTTGTTTGCACTGTTTGCACCAGGCTGCACTCGATGCACTTTATGTTGTTTTGTTGTTTAGTGTAGCACCAGGGTTCTGGAGGAACGTTGTTTCGTTTTTACTGTGTACTGTGTACCACTGTGTATAGTAAAAATGACAATAAAAGCCACTTGACTTGACTTGACTTGACTTGACTACAGTGCACTGCCATTTTAAATTGCAGAGCCAAGCTGCCATTGTTTAGCTCTTAGACAAGGCCCATAAATCTACGTGTTATAGAGGTTTCATATCACGATTGACTGTGTGCTCTGACAGCAGCTTCCTGGGATATGCAAAAGAAACACATTTTACTGTATTTAATGTGCAGTGCCTCTAGAAATTATTAATTATTAATTATTACATCGCATGTAAGTATGTTAAAATGTGATTTTTATGGCTCCTCTTGAGATAAAACCGAAATAAAACAAACATTATTGAGACTTCTATAGATTTATTAAATCATTACTTAATAAGTATTCCCTCTTGGACCTTTTGACAGTCCAAATAATATGTAGGGTTTTTTTTTGCTTTTTTGTTTTAAATATGTTCAATAAGATACACACATGTTCATCTATAACCATGTCTAAATGTATGATTGCACAATAAGCAACACTGAGTTTGGGAGGTCTCCTAGCAAAAATGGCAGATAGAGCTGTTGGTTAAGAACCTTTCTAGCAGCATTGTGACAACCAATATAAATAAGCTTATAGAGTATGGCACAACTGAGATTTAACAATGATCAGGCCATCCTTCAAGCACATGGGCAAAAAGGGCACTTGTCAGATATGTGTACAACAGGCTAGCTACTACACTGAAGGATTTACAGAGACTGACTGAAATACTTGCTGAAATAGGAGATCCTTTGTGACCATCAACAATGCTTTTAACAATAAAAATCTGCTTTCAATGGGAGAGTGGCTGGAAGGATACATTTTAAAGACTAACATAAAAGTATGCCTGAATTTGCTAGATGGCATATGACAAAATTGGACAGCTTTTGAACAAAAAATACTTTGAACCATTAGGTCTAAAAGCAAAGCATTTCTTATGCGCAGACCAAATACAACTCATGACCCAAGCAATGCAATTCCGATATCATCAGACCCTAGGGTTGCTTTTCAGCAGGACAAACTGAAAATTGTGTTGCTTTTAAAGTCAAAATTGATTGAGCCATATACAAGTGCCAAGTCCCAACAGGACCAACAGCCGAATCACAGGGCAAAATCTACATATAAAGGGCTTGATAAAAATAAGATTTGCATTCTGGAATTGCAAAATCAAAGCCCAGACTAAAATCCAATTGAACATCTGTTGCACAAGATGAAAATTGCTCTCCAGCCACAATCTTCATCTAATCTGTGAGAAAATTAGCTTTGATACAATTCAACAAACAGCCGACAAAATTTAACTCTACAAATCCTGCAAAAGGGAGAATCTAAACATTGATAAATCAGGCAATGTCAATGTTAAGATTTTTGCTTAACACTTTTCACTAATTCTGTGGACAACTGAACAAGGTTGTGGTTCTAATCTACCACAACCATGATCAGCAGTTGAATTATTGAATGTTGTACTTTCATGTTAATTAACTTGGTCTGGATTTGTGAGTTTTGTAACTGACTGCTCATTAAACCAAGTAAAAACCTAGATCGATTAGCTCTAGTTTTAACCAGATGCATAGAAAACCTTTGTAAAACAACAAAGCAAACCTAAACACACTGCCCCATTTGTATCTGTATTTGTAACCCTTTGGATCACGTTTTACATCAATATCACATCCATTTCCCCTTTTTCCTCATAACATTTGCAGTTCCAAAGGCATTTCTCAAATTCTTTTCAGGTTAAATATTTGACCATTTGTTCTTCCAAATAACCCGGATTCAATCAATGTATAGATGGAGCTATAACAAATAAATAAACATTTATGGAATAAGATGATTTACTCACACTGAGCAAATTCCATTACTTCACTAATAACATGGGCACAGTAAAGCTGATTTAGTAACTCTGCAATTACCGTTCATTAGCGTTCAACCCTTTATTAAATCAAAACTTAATAGCAGGCTTTTATCACAAGATCACAGCTTTATTAAAATACGCTAGATAATAATACAGATTGGATCTACTTGCTGAGCAGGAAGATAATTAACAACTCGCTCTCTCTCTCTCTCCCTCTCTCTCTCTTGGTCTCTCTCGCACATACAGAGGTCAGGGATTTTTGAGTCAAACACTTGGATGAATTCTCCTCAGAGCTGTTCGTAAGATATCTGTTCTGAGGGGAAAACTCCAGTCTCTGTAGATGAACACACTCTGTAAACAGAAGGATAAATATTCAGCCATTTCTCCCTGCACAGATTTATTCTGACCTTGGTATTAAAATCTAAGATAATATCTACTTTGAGATGTACTGTAGGGCATTAAAGCTTTAATATTTCAGCTAGCAAAACTCCAAAATAATGCAATAAACATTTACAACTCAACAAGGTTTAGACTTGAAGGTTTTATTTTTTACTGCTCACATGTTTACTGAACCCCTCTAGTGGATTAAAATTTATTTCAAATGCCTATAGGACTTTTTCCTGACATGCTTAAATCATATATATGAATATTTAACATGTAGCTGGTAATCACAGACCTTCCATAACAAATGCTCATGCCCAACAGGTTTAATATGCAGCTTATGAAAGATTACATTTATATTTAAAAAACATAGTCAACAGACCAGACTGTAACAGCAAAATGTCCCCGGCAATGTTATCATTAACAGAAATTATTCAGTAGATAGATAGATAGATAGATAGATAGATAGATAGATAGATAGATAGATAGATAGATAGATAGATAGATCACTTTATTTATCACAGAGAGAAATTCATATATTACAGTGGCACTAAGAGTTTGTATGACACAAAAGATCTGTTCAGGGATAAACTTATGGGTAAATTAAAGTGGCAAACATGATCAAAGTGTCTTCTTCTTCTTCTTCTTTCGGCTGCTCCCATTAGGGGTCGCCACAGCGGATCATCCGTCTCCATACCACCCTGTCCTCTACATCTGCCTCTTTTACACCAACTACCTGCATGTCTTCCCTCACCACATCCATGAACCTCCTTCTTGGCCTTCCTCTTTTCCTCCTACCTGGTGGCTCCATCCTCAGCATTCTTCTACCAATATAATTCATGTCCCTCCTCTGCACATGTCCAAACCATCTCAATCTCGCCTCCCTCACCTTGTCACCAAAACATCCTACATGCGCTGTCCCTCTAATAAACTCATTTCTAATCTTATCCATCCTCGTCACTCCCAACGAAAACCTCAACATCTTCAAAACATGATCAAAGTGTAAACTAAGTAAATCGTGTAAAAGCCAAAGAATTAATGGAAGTTAAGTGGTAGTAAAACTGCAATAAAGTGGCAGTAAAGTGGCATTAATTTGGCAGTGCATTTGAAGATAAATAGTGGATGGAATAGTCTAGTTCTGTTGTTGTTCAATGAGCTAATCCTAAGCAAGTGTCTCAACACAGTAATGAGCTGTTGTACAGTGTGATAGCTATTGGTATAAACAACCTCCTGTACCAGTTCTTTCTACAGGGGAGCTAAATTAATATTCCACCTAATGAGCTTTACTGTTTCACACTAGGCCCTGGAGGAGATGGTGTTATTTGTCTAGAATGACTGTGAGTTTACTAAGTGTCCTTGTTTATACCATCACCTCAAAACCAGCCTGCATTCTTCAGTTTATTGCATCTCCAGTTGACCTTTCAGTCTAGTTTATTTTCAAGATGGACAACAAGTATCTGTAAAAGTCAACCAGCAACATCCTGACCCATGATGACAATAGGGCTGGTTGTGGTCTTCTTTCTTTTGTAGTCCTCCAACATCTGCTTGGTCTTGGCCCTAGTGAGGAGCAGAGGAGATCCCAGGATATCACCTTATCATTTCCCTCAGCAGGAGAGGTTGGATGGAAATCAAAGAAAGTCATTCACACTGTGGTATTGTGGTAGTCCAGATGTGGAGTAGGCTTTCTGCAGGAGACACATATCTACATCATCCACACCTAACAGTGGTTGGTAAACTGCAGGAAGGCCATTAAAGAGCTGACCTAATGTTTGAGATAGGGCATCACAAGTTGCTAAAAACTAGGATGATGCTGATCACCACTGTAGAAACTTCTTTAACTAAGAGTTAAAGAGTGCCAAAAGCAATTCTTTTTGGGCAGTGAAAAAAATCATCTGCACATTTCAAAGCAGTGGTCAGAGAACAGGCAAACA
Source organism: Silurus lanzhouensis (assembly GCA_039877035.1). Lineage (NCBI taxonomy): Eukaryota > Metazoa > Chordata > Actinopteri > Siluriformes > Siluridae > Silurus > Silurus lanzhouensis. Next base: position 656,140 of record JBCEWE010000488.1, read on the forward strand.
ACACAAAACAGGGATAATCCATTCTTAAGAACCAGGAAAACAGACATGGGTCAATACCAGGGAAATCAGGAGCACAGAGATAAGAAAAACATTAAGTTTACATAAAGCATGATAAGACCTCACTATATGTTACATAAGACTTCACCATGAGGCAAAGATGTGGACTGGCTTGCATAGATAAACTAGCAGAAGGAAACTGAAAACAGATAATGACGCAGTAGGGCAAGAACCTAATGACAAGACAGATGTGAAGACATAACTAGAATCAATGCAAAATCACAGAAGCTCTAATCTTATTTCTGCTAATGCTAATTTCTTATTGTAAACATTTCTGTACATATTGTCAGTAATGGTTGTTTTACCATAAACAGATACATTAATTTTGAAAGTTTGGAAACCCATAGTCTTTTATTACATTTGAGAGACACATGCTTTTTGTTTATATGCAACTATGGTAATATAATGCTAGGATGATTTACTTTGACTACACAATTAAATAAATGTAAAGATGTGAAACACACTTTCTTAAATGTACAATTACTTCTCCAATCATTCAGCAGAAATACTTTGCCATGCCTTCTGTTAAACTTGTCTAGTAATATATTTCTTTACTAGTAAGATATCTCTTTCTGAAACGACAATCCAGGTCATCCTAGGATTTAATTTAAACACTCCAACCAACTGTTTGCTGTTTAAATAACACTTACAGAGCCTAGATGTGTGCCTCGGGTCATTGTTTTTTGTACGGTAAAGTTAATTCCCATTAGCTGCATTCCAGATGGAATTGCATGGAGTTATAATATGGAATAGAAGCAATATTTCTTTCACCTGAAATGTGAAGCATAACTTTCCAACATGTCCTGCTCAAAAACAACCCCAAACCATTAGACGTCTACCTTCATGTTTGACTGTAGGTATGAGGAATGACGATAAAGGTTGTGGACTCTGGCCACAGAACTTTCTTCCAGTCCTTTACTGGGTTTTTGCCGTTTACATATAAAAAAAGGAGCATGCATGTGTTTTAAAAAAGATGAAAGATTGGTTACAGACAGTGAACATTTATAAATATAGTGTTAAGCAGGGCATGTTTCAGTGGAATTGAATCAGTGAATGCGTTTTTGTTTATTTTTAGGCGTATCAATTTTTAATAACGCTAAATCATCATTTCTATAATATTAACAAAACACGTTTAATTATTTTGGTGAATTTCTCTGTCTGGTGTACAGCAGCTGTTATTGTGCCTGACAAATAATTGAATCCCCTATCATTCTTTCATTTCTGCCTTCCTTCATTAGCACATTCCCTCGCCCCATCCTTATATCCCATCTGTCAAATTATTCTTACTGAGTCTCTGATTGTTCTTGCTTATTTGTTCCTCAAATGACAATAACCTAAAGCAGTAGCGAAGCCTCCTCTTTCTCCTTACTTACTTCTGCAGGGTGCTGACTGATGGAGATGGATGACTGTATCACAGAAAGAGACGGAAAAAAGTGTGATACGAGAGAGACGAGAGAGCAAATACTTCCCCGTGAGTAGGATATCTTCCTGACAGCTTGTGTGAAACAGGCATGAAACTGTAGACAGTAGTGATCCAAGTCACTGGATCAATGTAACTGCTGTTCCTCTGAATAGGACAAACCTGTAAAGTATCGCTCTCAGTTTGCTCTAAGCAAAGACTATAATCAGGTCTCTTAAGTCTGAGATATCTTGCATAGGATGTATATACTTGTCATCTTTCTACTTCTTTCACTCCTTTCTACCTGTTCTGTTTCACATCTCAGTGAAAAACAACTGTGGAAAAAACTCAAACATGGGAACTTTGTGAGTTTAAATCCCAGGATTGTCTCAGGCAGGGATTAGCAGTATTTTCAGTCCATGTGTTTAAAATGCATATAATATAATTTATATATTATTCTAAAGGATTTTAGAGCTGAAATTCTCTCCAAACACCACGAATGGTATTGATAACTGCATAAACACCACCAAAGATTGTACCTAGCATAGCATATAACACGTTTTTTTATTATCTATAGAACAACTATAAATAATAAAAAAACGTGTTATATGCTATGCTTGGTACAATCTTGGTGACAGACTAAATCTACAAAATATATACACTCACTGGAAATGCCAATAGTCTCTGCTATTTTCTTATAAGCTTTATTTTTCTTCATAATGCATTTATACAAATTTAATGAGAAGTCATGTATAAGAACAAACCTTAAATTAAAATTGTAAACAAACAACTAAATTAAGCAATTGAAGTAATATTGGACATGCACGTGAGATGAAAAAGGTTTAGAAGAATTCAGGCCCTCATAACCAGACTGTCATTGCACAAGCCATTTAACTGCAATGCGACTGTTTTTATTGCTGTCTTGTCTTTCATTGTTTGCATTAAATGTTTGCACACGTGCTCATTATGTAGTATCCTAGTCGGTTGTGTGTTTCTGCATTATCTTGTGGTAATTTATGCTGTTTCATGTGGCTCCCCTGGTCACACTTGGATTGATCAGAGGAATCATTTCTTCGGATTTGTAACTGTCTTACATCATATCTAACCTGTACATAATTGCAAAAATCTCAAAATTAGATGCTGCACATTGGCGTTGGGGAAATCAAGGCTCTTGTGTCAATCATGTCCAATTAAGTGAAATAATCTGAATTTACTGCTTGTTATTTTAAATGTAGTGTGAACAGGTGGTGAGTCTTTTGAGAAGAAGAGTCATAGGGATGTGTTGACTGACTCGATGTATACAGCAAACTGAAAAAGCAACAAGTGTTGTTTCTGAAGTTTTCCCATTAACAGTAATATCTTATTAATAATACTAGAAGCTGGATGCTAACTATTAAACAAAGCTGCTATTTTGCACCACTGCCACACTTTTATTTCTGGCCTATATTACTGTGGGTAAAAAAAAATTATCATAGAGTATAATGCACAAGAGTTTAGCAGTGATTTTGTAACCATTTACTGATTTTATTGATTAGTGTTAGAATCGACCCACTTTGTCTTACAGTTGTGCCACTTTGAACAATAATTTAAATCAAACAACAAACAAATAGACGTTGCAATTGTAAAGGCATTCCTCCTGCTTTATAAATCACAGACATAAAAATGAATAAAATTTAGTGCAGACTAAATATTGAGTTAGATACAGGATGCCTAGGAAAATCCTATTTAATTCTGACAATACACAAATACTTCTATTAGAACCCCAGGCAACAGCAAGAAGGCTTTCTAATTAGGCAGTAAACTCTTGGCATTTCATTTCGATCATGTGCGGCAAGGAAAAAGATTTTGGTTTGATTGTTCACTCCAGTCTTTGGTTTGAATCTAATTATATGACTACAGTAGCTTTTTTCCCTCTCATAATCATCAGGTTATGGCCTTGCATTGTATATTCAGCACTTTCAACCCTTTTACAGCAGATCATGTGTTCTTCCACTCAATGCACTGGCACAATAAAATCGGTGTTCATTATTTCCTCCTGCCTCTTCTCTAAGGGCCAACCTGATTGTTAATTATATTTTACACCTGCTCCTTATTTGCATTACAAACATGGGAAGACTGACTGCTTTCTTTTGTGCGCAAATGAGTTTCATTGTCCAAAGTTAATGAGACATATTACACAGAAGTGCAAACGCCTCTGTCATGCATGCCTAGTCTCTTGCCAGTCTGACCCTGGTACAGTCTTCTCATGCCAGGTGTACAGTAAAACAAGATCATAGGAAGCCCAGTCTAATGTGTGTAGACTAAGGAGAAAATAGGAAATTAAACATGCAATGCTGTCATTGAATCTTAGCATTGAGAAGCTCTTAAACCTAATCAGAGACTCTGGCAACATTACAGTCTTCCTCATTCTGTTCTTTAGACCCGCCATTTCATCTTTCATTTACTTACATTTGTATTTGCACACTACTCCTAGATTTACCATGTGCTGTGGACCAGCTGATTCCTGTTAGATTTTATTCCCAGAGTGTGACACTGTCCTCTATTGGCTGCCATGTGTTAATACACAGGTGATTATTGAGGTCATTAGAAACAGATTCCACAGATAAAATGACCAGATACTGAATTGTATTACAGGAATTCAGAGAATATTAACTTTTACCTGGACCTATTTTCCTTATAAGCTTTACACTCACTATTTAAGCCAATTATCCAATCAGTCAATCATGTGGCAGCAGCACAGTCACACAGATTAAGATCTTCAGTAAATGTTCACATCAAAAGTCAAAATGGGAAAAGTGTGAGGGGCTCTGACCCAATTTATATATACGAAACAGTGGTTCAATAATGAAGCCAAACGTTCTCTGGAACCCTTTAAAAGAAGGATAATAGGTATTTTCTAATTTCCAAGTTAAACTGCAAAGATTATTTTTAAGTGTTACGTGGATCACATTTTATCTTTCCATTTAAGACTTGCAACAGTGCCTACAACACATCAATGACCAAATGAAAGAAAACTGTCAGTACATGATGCATTATTCTGTCAGGGTGCAGAGACTGGAAGGACCCAAATGCAGGAAGCAACAGAGGTATAGTGAAAACAGTCTTTAATGAAAGAAACAGGCGGAGGGAAAAACACTGTCAGTAAACCGGCAAACTGAACAATAGGTAGGAGAGCAAAATCACAGGCCCAAAAGCAGTCCCAATCCAATACCAGAAAAACAGGGCAACAAGGAACCAAGGCAGAATCGAAAACGGTCCAAAAATCAGGTACAGCAATCAGAGCAATATAGGGCAGAGCAAAAACACAATCCAAAGTGCAAACCGAGGCAGGCAGAACAGGGATCAGGGATCAGGGAACAGTAACCAGAGCAGACAGGGTGGAAAGAATAATCTTAGCGACTTGCAAAGACAATGAGATAATCTGGTCCGAGTTAAATGTCTTTGTTGTCCTTAAATAGCGGCGAAAAACGGCAAGATGGCCGCCGACCCAGAAGCGTGCAACGTGAACCCGAAAGTACGCGTCGCAAAACCGGAGGTCATCAGCTCAAAAAAGATCCACTTGCCTTGGTTTAAAGAGTCAAATCATTCAGAAAAAAACAAATCACCATGCATAAAAACAATAAAAATGCCCAAAAGGATACCACTATAATTGTAGCTACTTAGTTACTTGCCAGAGGACAGTGCAATATTTACCTGAGGGAATCAGAGATCAGTTTGGATGCTCTGTTTCATTGTTTGTGGTCTGTTTGGGTGAGGTGTCATATTTAATCAACCACACAATTCTGTTTTACAGTCTGCTGTGTGGTGGAAATAATACCTGTATAGTATCCAAGGACTGACTGATTGATTTCCACCTTCATGAATGCTAATGTTTGTTTACTATGGATTTTGCTCAATCCAAGCTTGTACCGGCTTAACATCAGTTCAGTCAGTGTGGACTTGTGTAAAAATCCTATTCAAAGCCCTTCAGATAGAAACTAGAAATTAGAGAAGAAGCCTACTTTGGTCTAACTGAATGCTGCTTTTGCGAGGTATTTAAAAAAAAATACTGATTTTTAAAAAATATATATATTTATAAAAATCTGTATTTTTTTAAATACCTCGCAAAAGCAGCATTCAGTTAGACCAAAGTAGACCCTGAATGGAACGTTGCTTCTTCTCTTATTATATTCTTCATCAACCAAAGGAAGCATGCTAATATTATTGTCAATGTTCAGTTTTGTACAAATCGTCTGGATAGCAACACATTGTGTACCAAGACTCATATTAATTTGCTCAAAACATATTATTCAGTGCTGATTTTCCACATCTGGTGTTTTCTCACTGAGGTATCTATTGGGAATTATAAATATGCAAATGGTAACTAGTGCAACAGAAACACAAAATGAAAAAGAAACATAAAAAAAAAAAAATAAAGACAAAGAAAAGATTATTTTGTAAAGTGTCACAATAGATAGGTGCGCCACTATCATAGTTCACACAACACATTGTGTACCAAGACTCATATTAATTTGCTCAAAACATATTATTCAGGGACTCACCAGTTCCTGGGTCCCTGGTTTGACCCTAAGCTTTGGTTACTGTCTATGTGCTTGTTCTCACCATGTCCATATTGATTTTTCTGGGTCCTCCTATTTTCTCCCACCTCACAAAAACATAAGTTATTTGGCTATATCAAATTGCAGCTATATAGAAATAAGTGTAATAATTGATGTGTGCATTGTGGTTCATGGGAATATGCTAAGGATCCACCATGACCCTGATCAGAATAAGAAGCACATTAATGAACCATAAAAATGATTTGGCCTTCAGTGTACCACAAGTTTGTAGTCTCCTCGAAAAGAGAATGATTGCTTGTTTGTTCTCAGGAAAGAACTGTTTTACATTTGCCCACTAGACACTAGCACTGTGAGGTTTAAATAAAGGCTTGGACATTTGCCTCTTTCTTTGATAAAGTGCCTGTTGACAGCTGGCTGTTTATCACAAATCACAATTGCTTGTGTTTTTACTCTTGCTATTTAGCACTATATTGTTAAAGTTTGGTGATATTTAATGCATTTATTGGATTTATAATTGTATTACAATTTAAATTATGTAATTGTAGTGTTTTTTTTAATGTATGAATATGCATATACTGTATGTTAATAGGCTGTGCATTCCACACCTAGACTTTCAGTGATGTCAAACCTAAACGAATCCACCTCTTAATTGAATGATTATAATGCTACGGCTTTAGATACCATCAATATTATACAGAAACACAGTATAACAGAGCGCTGCATCGAAAAAGGTATCTTACGCATCAGGAATCAATACCATTACTAAAGCAAGAAACCTAATGAACACAATTCAACAAGTTTCCTTTCACTGCAGCCACAGCTGCATGCATCCTTTCTAGCAGCAGCATCAATATTAACCTCATAAAATCTCTTGGGTTTTCTGTGCATTTTAGTGCATTTTTTCAAGCAGTGCAGTTTAATTGGGGATTGAAATTAAGGCAAATTCTGTGTTTTTGTGCAAATCCTACATAAAAGAAAACTCAAAAGTTTAAATGGTTCCTGAAGAGCTTAATAACTTTTTTGATTGTCCCTTGCTCAAAAAAACTTGGCATGAAAATGGCCTTGTTAGTACATCAGTGACCTAATCAATGTTTTTGCCAGTCATTGTAAAATAAAATAAAAAATAAAGAAAAAAAGAAAAAAAAGTTTTAAGAAAATTGCTACAGTATTTTATGCCTGATAGATAGCCCTGGTTTTGCCAACTTGAAATCTGATTGGTTAAAGCAACCGCATCAAGCAACATGTATTTAAAGGTACAGGCACCCGCACTTTGACCCTGACTACACAGGATGACTAAAATATGATTGGAAAGAAACATAAACATACACTCCTGGATGCAGCGCAACCAAGAGATAAGCTATGAAACCAAGAGAATAGACTAATGGAAATAATTTAATACATATTCATAGATAAATAATATTTAAACTTAAATCTGTGGTTCTGATATTAGTATAGTGTTTAGGCCAGCAGAGAATACTTTGCCGGCCTGTCACTGTTGAATGTGTATTTCAAATGAAGATATCCAGATATTCTGCATCTGTGATTTATAATAGTTTAAATGTGCATGTTTGGGTTATTTTTGCATTATTTAAGTATGGGGAACATGCACAGCCCAAAACATAAAAGCACTTTAAGCAGATTTACACTAAAGAACAAGCCAATTTGGTCTCATACGACCCATTTGGTCGGGGTGAATCTTATTTTAATACCCTTTACAACCCATTCCCAGAGACAAATGTGTGCAAATATCCATTAAAACGCACGCCCTTGGAAGTTTACCTCGCATATCGAGAAAACTCTTCAAAGATGATCCAGTGATAGTAGAAAGGCCAATTTAAGCACCGCCTCAAAGCCGTAGAGAGATATCTGCCCGTCCGCCAGTCAGTTATAATGACGTTGGCATTTCCCATTCTCCTACCTCATAAAAATGCTGATGACTCCATCCACGATGCGACTGCCTCATTCTAGACAGAGCCTGTTAATGGCAGAGGCAGTTGGAGGTGACTGGGTGGGAAAGCAAAAGGGCTTCTTAATGGACAAAATTAATGGCCACTCAAACTGCTGCACAAACACCATTTGTTCTCTCTTGAAATCTCTCTTGACAGTCAGTCTTTTCCTGAACTAATGTTCGCATGTGAAGCCCGCAGCACTACAGATTTTTAAACTCAAACGTAGCTCTCACTCCTGTAGATGGTGCAGTATCGGAATGCTCATTTTACAGGTAAATTAAGGTTACTTTTTTGTGGATAAACTTCTGAGAAAAGAATTCAGCACCTATCCAGAAAAGAGCATGCATGAACATCGCAGATAGGAATTTCTAGGAATTGCAACTAATTTCAGCTTGTATGTATAAGGTTATTATATATTTTTTAACTATATTCTCTTTTATAATATGTGTATGTTCTCTGTAGGTTCAGAGATCAGTAAAATAATTTTCACTAAATCAGATGCATGAAATATTCATTAAACCGAAAAAATAAACTCTAAACCTAAAGGATGTATAATTTTGCAAAATTAGTTCCTTGCACTCAATTTATCCTCAAATTGAATCTTTAAGCCTCTCAATGTCCATAACCATGTTGACATTAGAGCTCATTGTAATTGAACATTCACTCAGTATGAAGTAGAGATTAGGCTAAAAAGAATGCTTTATTATTCCTTTAAAACCCAAAAATTACCAAAAAAAGCTTTTCTTCCCTCAGTTAATCATTTAATGAGCTTGTTTTTGTTCCAAATGATTATTTCACACTGGCACAAAACAAGGTCATTTTGTATCATCCTTGATGAAATGAGAATTGTGTTTCTGAGAAGTTGTAAAAAGGAGAGGGCTTTATTAAAAACCAAGCATTATGTAGAATATTTAATTGCACACCCACTGAAGCCAAAGTTGTCAACATATAATAAAAAAAATTATTTAAATCCTAAAGTATTATAGTTATGGCTTAACATTAGGTGGTTAATATTAGGATTGTCATGAGTGAACACGATTAGCCCAAATTAATCGCACATTTTTATCTGTTCTAAATGTACCTTAAATTAATACCTTTCAAGTTTTTAATACTCTAATCAACATGGGCATAGACGAATATGGATGCTTTATGCAAATGCATGTTTATTATTAGTGAAACTATACTCAACATAGAGAATGAAGACAAAATATACTTGAAAATGTTTTAAAGTATTTAAGGTGTTTTAAATTGTGTAAATAATCAGGACACCAAACGGATCTTTTACTATGTTTCCACACAGACAGTTTTAATTGTTGGATGTGTGCACCATGGTGGATTTTTGGTCTTGGGAATAGGCAGATCTCAAGTCTCTGATCCGATACCACAGTAGATGTCAGTAATGATCTACTTAAGAATCCGCCAATAAAGAAAAAGAAAAAGAAATAGAAGAAGAAGAAGAAGATTCATGGTGGATTTTAGTGTTTGATTTGAGACTTAGAAAACAAATTTTTAGTGATTCAAAAGAATTTTTCGCTAGAGTTTATAATTTTTTTTTAAATATCTGAGTAAAGAAATGACGTGAATAAATGTGTGTTGTGTTGAAGTTTTTAATTTAGCCTATTTTATATTTAGATATTTATATTTGTAATAAAATCGGTCAAACAAAATTGCACAGTGCATTATTTGCGCTTTAATAAAATTTGTGCCGTTAAAATGAATTAGCGTTAATGCGGTATTGACACGTTAATTTTGACAGCCCTTATTTATACCTTTAAATAAAGGCAGCTCATCACACCAGAGACTAGCTGTGGAAGACAAATATTTATTACTATAGCAAGACAATATTTTTCTCATTTCATTTATTTTTTCTAGTCGGATTATTGAAACGACAGTGAACGATGATGAAAAAAAGATAAGGATAAATGGAGAGAGCTCAAAATAGACTTATCTGTCTCATCTTTCCACTGAGGTGTGTATTGTGACAAAAGTGTGAAGAGCACCACATTTTATGTTGAATATCAAGGCAAAAACAAAGACTGTGTTCATTAACGAGTTGCTGCATTTATTCATTTGGCTTCCAGCTAGAAAATTGCTTTTCCTGCTCATGGGTTAAATATTTTAAATATTAAATAGCACTAAATAGGTTTATTAGAATACATTATGGCCAGGTGAAATCAGGAGTGAGTGGATTTGGTCAAACATTCTGTATGAAGGGTGGGATTGAACAAAACAGTTCAAGACTGTAGTGTAATTAGTTACATGATGTGCAACTGCGAAACAATATATTCCCATGTCAAATTATCTATTTACATCTATGGACTTGTAATAATGATACAAACTGAAATGTACCTCTTATGGCAATTTATTGTGTTAGTTGCTTATCCAGACATTTGTCACTAAGACTATTTATGTAATTGAACCTTCACAAATCTGAGTTAAAAAACATCTGCTGTAAATGTCCACTTCCTTCTCATTTCTTTCTAACCTTATATACATATAACACAGCTATTACATAGCCAAGTCTGACAGGAAACAACAACAATGGACAGAAATAGATAATAAGGGTGTATAGCTTTAAGTTTACTTTCTTCTCTCCGCTACAATCCTCTTCCCTTTCCCTTTTTCTTTAAGTCCTCCACCCAATTTTTTCCCACTACATTCGAGGGCTGAAAGCAGAACATGTTATCACATCCTGCCAGCTGTGCCTGCCTTTAGATGACTCAAAAACAGCTTTTTACAAAGCACATATACCTGCCTAGCCCTGAAGTTCATGTTAGCGAAAGATCTGTTAAATACAGATCATATCTTGTTTAGGTACAATTTAATAAAATGTATATATATATTTATAAATATAAATATAAATACATATAACTTGTAGTCCATATGTAACCACAGTCTGTATTATAGTGCATTACATAATAATTATGTAAAATGTAGTTGTAATAGATATTACATGTATTATATATTGTAACCAACACCAAGGCTTATATATATAACTTTAAACATTTATACAGTACAATGAAAAATACATTATAATGTATTTATGCAATGTTTTGTTATAAATAAATGTATTGAGAGAACTAGATGTGGAAGATGTGCACTTGATAGCTGTAAGTTGGTGTTATGCACTAAAGCACAAACGAAGTGTTTTGTTTTCCTGTAACAGAAGATGCCAAAAAGTCTTCACTGAAATTCACCAAGGATTGCATTTATTTATGAAAATATTATTAAGTTTGTATAAATACATTTAGGTTTCAGCTACATGTTATCGCCAACATTATAGCAGCTATAAACAGTCATTCCTTCACCCATTTGTCTGCTGAATATATTGGATGCCTGAATATTCAAAATAATAAGTGCTACATCAATACCCAAAAGCTAGTCAAGCAGCTAACACAGATGATTGCACACTGCACTTTGCAACGCTGCATCAGACACTTTATGAAGCGCTAAATGTATTGCTGCCTACTTCCTAATACTTTACAGTTTACAGCCCATGCTCTGTGTATTTATTGTCCTGTCTATTTATTATTCGGTTCCGTGTATTTTATTGTCCTGTACTCGTGTCACACTGTTGCATATTATTGCACGTTATGTACTCTTGGTAAAATAAAAACCCATTTGACTTAGTTTCTGGATCGTTAATGCACATATTTTAATGTAAAGTGTTAACACACACACACACACACACACACACACACACACACACACACACACACACACACACACACACACACACACACACACACACACACACATAATGTGTCTATATACATTTTGTGAGCACCTGACTATAAGATTGTTCTTAGTCCCAGTCTACATTTAATCCCGATTTGCTGTTATAATAACCTCTGCTCTCTTCTTAAAAGACGTTCCACTAGATATGTGGAGAAATTTGTGCTCATTCAGCCTAAGGCCATTAGTATATTCATGTACTGATGTAAGGTGAGGAGGTCTGCGGTTCAGTCGACATCCCAATTCATCCCAAACAGTGTTCAATAGGGTTGGAAATTAGATGTATGTAGGGATGTATAATAAATATATACTATATGTTCTATAAGGAATAGCTGTGAGGAGAGTCTTATATTGAACCTGAAGCTACACCTATGTTGATTTTAAAACAACAGGAATCCTTGTCATTAGCACCCAGTCATGCTGCTTCGAAAACAAAACAGTTCCATATGATAACTTTGCTCCCAAAGATGATGTCATGACTGATGTTCATACAGCTTTAGGAAATGTTATCAGCAACAGAGTAATCGCATACCCACACACACACACACACACACACACACACACACACACACACACACACACACACACACACACACACACACACACACACACACACACACAGAAATCCCTGGGGGGTTGATAAGGGATGCCATTTTAAAGGTAGATGCAAAGAGGAGAAACATCAGATTCACAGTTCAGAACTTTGCTGTCTTGGTTTTAGTATTCATTGGGTGAGTATTTAATCTCACTTACTTTAATTTTGTCCTAAAGATATCTTTAATAGCTACTTTTATAAACAACTGAAAATCTGATTCAAGAGCTGAACTTTCTGCTGTGAAAATGATTGTGGCACTTCCTACCATTCTTCTTTTTCTTCTTCGATCCTCATGTATTCTTTCTCTTCTTCTCTTCTGCTTTTCATTTGTTTCTTTTGTGATGTATGATCAGTCTTGCTTTTCTCCTCACTCTGTTTTCTTTATTTTCTTGTTTTTTTTTCTTGTAATTGTGATCTATTTATATTATTCCAGTCTTATTGCATTGTATTTCCATTTTTCTAGTGTCTTCTTTCTTTCTTCTTAATCTCCTTCTACTTTTCTTATTCTTTGTTTATGATCATTTTATCTGGAAATGAATTATACTCAAGCCGGCCTTGCCTGTTAGGAATGATCACCGCATTGCAAATGTGCATCAGTTGTCCAGTGACAATGAACTTATCAGATAACATTTTTTATTTTGTTGCAATGAGTTCTATTTATACTTCATGACATTCATTTTAATATACATTATTTATTTGAGTCTTTTTTTTTATTATTTAAACTGTCCACACATGAGTAAGGAAAGAATAGGTTTAAGTGAACATAAAAGGCTTTTTTGATCTTTCGGTTATTCGGAAATTAACTGGATGTAATCTAAAAGCCCCAGATCTTGATCACTCTAATTAAACACACAACATAATTAATTCCAACACTGTCTATGAGCCTTTTATCTACAGACTTGACTCCTTTACCCTCCATGTGCACCTGGCTTTAATAAAGCACTAATTTAAAGACCCATTAGGATCCGATAGTGGACTGTTAGTCTTCAAATTCAAAGATTGAGGTGTTTGGCTGAACATTTGATTTAATGGATTCCACTTATTTAATTACCGGTCTGCAACCTTTTCGTTTTTATACGTGGCATTAATAATGAACTAAAACTGTAATAAAACTGTTCAAAAACTGTCTGGAAGTGTATTAATTAGGCATAATAGCAGTCAGAGAGAATAATGTATACCCCATCTTCCATCTTCCCTCTTTTTCCAACTCCCCCCAGAGTTGCTAAAAACTGGACAATGTGTCGAGTTCTGGATGTCCTTCTGGCTCTGCTTAGTCGTTTCCTGTTCGCAGTGCATGGCATTGTGACAGTGTGGCGTGTTGTGGTGGTGAAAGGTGAGCCCTGCTATTGGCTGCTGCTGATGGGCGTGGCACTCCTGGGTGTAGAGATGGGTGTTACTATCAAATGCACCCGCAACGCAGAGTGGAAATGGTAAATATTCGGATATTTGCATTTTTTTTCTTATTTCTAAGCAGGAGGTTCAACTTGTTAAACTGATTACAGTAACTCTACCTGTAGTAATTTAGAATCTGTTGATGCTGCACTTCACATCGTATAACATCAAATCCACACCTGCCCACGCCAAATGCTACAGTCTGTACCACATACACTGTAAGATTTTGCTCTCTGACTAAAAATCAGATATGGCTTAGTGTTTGTGAAAGTAGCTGTTGGTGGAAGTCCAAGAGATTGAACTTGGCCATGCTTTATGAAAACTAGGAGCAATTTGGTTCCAACTGTCAAACAGAATGACACTAGATAATCGTTGGCATCTGTGAGCTCATATACTGTATATAAAAAGGGGCAGGGGACTTTCCTCTAGGTGTGCTCAGCTGTCTAGTGGCTTGGCACTAAGAGAGAAGCACTTCAGAAGGATGCACTGGCTGGCACTATGTAGTTTTTATCTGATAATAGAGCACTGAGTAATATGTAAGAATTGATCAAGATAAAAAAATTGTTGAATAGACATTACTCAAAGTCACAGTATCATTAGATACTGATTTGTTCCTTTTTTTTGTAAATGTGAGAACTCTCCTCTTTATCTCCTTTGTCTTCAAGTCATGGTTCTATTAATATTGCCATTAATTTTTCATCTTACATTGTCTTTAAAATAGATACATTTACATAATGAACTCAGGATCTTCTTTGAACACCTTTTAAAAATGTGCCAAGCAAAATCCTATCCCTGGATATTTCAGTGTTAAATATCGCTGGGTCCTAACCGCCTCCACTGATTTCAGGCCTGTAACCGACTCATGATTTCCATGGCCTTCATTTGTTCCCTTTTTCCTACTAATTTTTTCCTCTATTATTCACATTCTAGTTTCTTGACACTGTGCTCTCTTCATTTTCTTTCTTACACGCACATCGAGGTCTCTCTTCTCTTCTCCAGAGAGGCTTGGCTGTATCGAAAGGGATTTGCATAGCTGATGGGAGTAATTTGCAGTCTGAATTGAGTCCCTTCTGGCAGCAGTAAGAACCTCTGTGGTTTAGCTCATTGTTAATCCTTAGGTACTTTCTCTTCTGTTTCCTTGCTCTTTTTAAGTCTTAATCATAAATCTCTATCAATCAATCAATTGCTCAATTACTTAATTAATCAGTCAGTCAGTCAGTCATCTGTCTATCTATCTATCTATCTATCTATCTATCTATCTATCTATCTATCTATCTATCTATCTATCTATCTATCTATCTATCTATCTATCTATCTATCTATCTATCTATACCAATATTATAAATCAGTATTAATAACAAGTGTTTCAATTCATGAAACTATTTTCGAGAAAATAACATGCCTCCAATCCAGGTAGTATACAATGCAAGAATATAAACAGAATCTGGCGATTTGCCTAAAGGTATAGATAAATACATTTCTAAGTTTGAAATATTGTGCTGAAAAAGTCCCCACTGACTCTCTCCCTCTGATGTTCCTTTGTGCAGGTTTTCCCCTATGGTTTTCCTTTATCTCAGTACTGTGATTCCCTCCATCTGGTTCCTGGAGCTGAACCTGCTACAGCTCAAGCTACCAATCAACTCATCTTCACCAGATCTTCGCTTCCTGTCTCATATCCCTGTAGCAGCGGTAGGTATTGTCAAGTTTGTCAGAGTGAAACAACAGTTTCTTTGTCAAATAAAAAGTACAGTATGGACCTGTTATATGAGAGTGATTACCAAGCATCATGAAAAAGATAAAAGACGGGTGCAGGTGCAGTGGACACCTGATGATCTCTGGTATTTGATGCTTTTTGTCATTTTTGAAATCATGATCAAATATATACAGTATATGTGTATCTAGTTTCTTCTGTACTGTCAACCCTGCAATCTGATTAAAGCTTAAGTGGTGATTTCACCTCATTTTAATGACCACCTATTACCCTTTTAAAAAGTCCCCCTATAAGTATTGCAATTTGTCTGACTAACCTGTAAGCTTATTGTAGCCTGCATCATCCTCAGAAGCAACTAATAATCACTTTAGCTGCTGATATCTCCAAGCAGCAGAGCTCCCAACCCCCCAAATCCTTCCTCTGATCTCTTTTCAGAAGCAGAAAGATCTGAAACTTTCACAGTGAGATTAAATGAGATGGCATTGCAGGTTTTTGGCTCATGCCTCTCTGATGGGGGTTAGCATGTTGCTGCTGATATTGCTAAAGCAAAGGCCAGTCAGCCCTCATAGCATGAACTAAGCTGTAGATGTAAATCAAGGATTTATAAGTCTGGGGATATCCATTGGGCTCGATGTTTGAGTGATGCAGCAAGAAGGAGTAAAGGGAAAAAAGCACATTTAATATGTTTATATAGAATTGTCTGTTATGTGTGATTCTGGTACTAATTTGTTGGCTGATGCTATGTTATATATTAATAAAAGTATATTAATATATATATTATAATGGTGTTCTATGTGTCTTAGGGATTAGCAGATTTGAAACCTGAGAACTGGGTGGCTGGTTTGGAGCAGACTATGCTTATCGTCCTGGTACTAGGACGCTGGCTCATGCCAAAAGGTGATATGTCACGTGACCAGCTCTCACAACTCCTCATGGTCTATGTGGGCCTGGGCGCAGACATCCTGGATATCTTTGACACTTTCAAGGAGCCTGAAGTAAAAACCAACCATGCTGTAATTATTGTAGGGTTGAGCCTCTTTTCCTGGGCCTTAATGCAATTCCCTTTGGTTCTGACACAAACAAATCCTCCTTATCCCCACACAAAGATCCATCTTAAACCCACCAGACCTGAGGTGCTGCCCTGCCATTATACCTCCTGCTGCTCCAGTGAGATCTGGAGCCTTCTTCTTACTGTTGGGCTCCAGGACGGCCCCTTCTTGGTGTACCGACTCTACCTGATGCTCAGAGAAAACGTTCTGAACCAGCTGATGATCTTCTTCACATGTAAGAACATCCTGATTGTCATGCTAGAGCTGTACAGGATTAGTGTAGTGCACTTTGAGCTGCACAGGCCTGGGGAAAGAGAAAGATCACCTGGTGAACCTCAAAGACAGACAGAAAGAGTTGAAGGTAAAAGATTTGAAGGTTTAGAATCTAGGTGCCAAGAGGTAAATGAAAATACAGATGAAAGTTAAACTTACTGATTTAAAGTTCAGAGTGAAGATCAGGTAAGAATTCACAGTACTGTGAAGGAACAGATTTTCAATAGTCAGTTCAAAAGGCATGATAAGTTTTTGTCCCTCATTTATAATCAGAGGATAGAAAAGCTAAGTGTCATCACTGTGTCTTCAAAATTGCTTTACAGAACCTTACATGGCTTGTGCATCACTAAAATATTACAAAACCAAATATTCATAAAGACATTTCAGTTTCCTACATCACTGTGCAAGTTCATTCATTTATCTTCAGAACCTGCATCACCAAGGTTTTAGATTAGATTAGATTTATTATCTCTATTGTCATTGCACGAGTTACGGTACAAAGCAACGAGATGCAGTAATGAAATGGACAGGGTTGAAGTCAATCCAGAGCCTATTCTGGGAATACGGCAGACAGAGTAGACAATAGATGGCATGCCACTCACACACTCATTCACACATGATTTGTATTGTATATCACAGAATTTTCTTAAACATTTCACTTTTCGCATGTTATTCCAAAATCTAATTATGACTATATGACAATATTATTTTGTTCCTACCTGCTGTTTTAACTTGATATAATGAATTTGGCACACTGAAGTATAAAAAAAACCTTTATCCTTTAATATTAATTTCTATTTCCGTGCCAATTTAGCTCTATATGGATTTGAGGTGTTGTTCATTATGCGTTGACTGCAGTTTTCCACAGAATAAGCAATATTAGTGCCAAAGACTAAACAAATGAACAAGAAAAAAAAAATACAGAGAGGCAAGTCCATTAGGAACTTAAACAAGTGTTGAAATCTTTGTATTTAAGTACCAATTTACTGGCTGCTTTCAGATTTTTATAATGTAATTAAAGCCAAGCTAAAACAGTTCATTTTATATATATATATATATATATATATATATATATATATATATATATATATATATATATATATATATATATATATACAGTGCCCTCCACAATTATTGGCACCCCTGTTTAAGATGTGGTCATGGACTTCAAAAAATTCTCCTTTTTTTTAAAACAACATAGAACCCATATGCAAAAAAAGAGAAAAATCCAACCTTTTATTTAAGTACATTACTTTGGTGGTAAAAAAATCACACATTTAGAAAAAAAACAAAACTTGAAATCATGTGTGCCACAATTATTGGCACCCCTGATGTTAATACTTTGTACAACCTCCTTTTGCCAACAAGACAGCACTTAATCTCCTCCTATAACATTTCACAAGATTGGAAAACACAGAGAGAGGGATTTTTGACCATTCTTCTTTGCACAATCTTTCTAGATCATCCAGTGTCCTGGGTCCTCTCTTATGCACTCTTCTCTTTAGCTCGCCCCACAGGTTTTCGATTGGGTTGAGGTCTGGGGACTGAGATGGCCATGGGAGGACCTTGAGTTTGTGACTGCTGAACCACTTTTGTGTAGATTTTGCCACATGTTTTGGATCATTATCCTGCTGAAAGACCCAATGACGACCCATCTTCAGCTTTCTGGCAGAGGCCATCAGGTTTTTATTTAAAATATCCTGGTACTTCAAAGCGTTCATAATGCCATGCACCCTAACAAGGTTCCCAGGGCCTTTGGAAGAGAAACAGGCCCACAACATCACAGATCCTCCACCATACTTCACGGTGGGCATGAGGTGCTTTTCGGCATACTCATCTTTTGTTTTACGCCAGACCCACTTAGAGTGTTTGTTGCCAAAAAGCTCAATCTTAGTCTCATCTGACCAAAGCACACGAACCCAGTTGAAGTCCCAGTACCGCTTAACTCCAGACGTTTACGTTTGTGAGTGTTAGTGAGAAAAGGCTTTTTCCTTGCATGCCTCCCAAACAGCTTGTTGGCATGTAGAGAGCGTCTGATGGTTGTTTTGGAGACTCTGTGACCCCAAGATGCCACTCTTTGATGCAATTCTGTGACGGTGAGCTTGGGAAATTTTTTTACTTCTCTTACCATCCTCCTCACTGTGCGTTGTGGCAAGATAAACTTGGTACCTCTTCCAGCCTTGTTTGTCGCTGTTCCAGTTGTTTTAAACTTCTTAATGATTCCTCTGACTGTAGATACCGGCAAGTTAAGGCGAGTGGCTATTTTCTTGTAGCCATTGCCTGACTTATGAAGGTCGACACACATCTGCCTTACTTGAATGGTGTGTTCTCTTGTCTTTGCCATGTTGACAAATGGGTAAGAGAATTAGGCCTCTGTGTCACGTCATATTTATACCCCAGGGAAACAGGAAATCATGAATTACTAATTAAAAGTCCCTAGATACCCTGACCAACCTTAGCAACTACAGAAAAATATATATAAAAAAAAAAACAATTAAATTTTTCAGAGGAATTGTTAGGGGTGCCAATAATTGTGGGACACATGATTTCAAGTTTTTTTTTTTTTTCTAAATGTATGATTTTTTTTACCACCAAAGTTATGTACTTGGTTGGATTTTTCTCTTTTTTTGCATTTGGGTTCTATGTTGTTTTAAAAAAAAGGAGAATTTTTAGAAGTCCACGACCACATCTTAAACAGGGGTGCCAATAATTGTGGAGGGCACTGTATATATATACACACAAAAGATCCATGAAATGTGCTGATATTTAGTGTAAGACAATTATATCTTTAGTCTTAAAACTGACTAATGAAACAGAACAAAATCTTGTCTGTATCTAATTGGATGTAGATCATGTCCCATAAAATATGAAGATTACCAACTATTCTAAAGTTTTTTGTTTTTTTTTACAGTTTAAAACAAGCCATGGCTTAAAGTTTAATACAAAATGCCAAAAAAATCCTTTGAATTGAGTTCCACAACTTTCACTCAGATAATATGGACTGTTTCTAACACTCTAGAATACACTCATTTTGGAATGGTGTGAATTGGACAGTAGCCTTAAGAACCATGAGATGGCAGTGTTCACATATGATTTAACCAAGACAGACATGCCACAACTACATAAAACCATTTTTTTTTTTTGTCTGGGGTTGATTAAAGAGCTGCAAAATCCCCTCTGTTCACAAGCTTTTATGGACAACACAAATGTCGCAGAGCTTTTTTCTGAAAATGCACAGTAATTCTCATTCCCTGTCAGGTCTTGTGAACATGGTCTCCTTCTCAGTTACTGCAAAATTTCCGTGATATAGAGTATTATCTATGCTTCAGGCTTTTTTTTCCTTCAAAAAACTGACTACCTAATATCTTCTGTCCAGATATTACATAGAGATAGTGTGCCAAAAATGTACATATGTTATAATGGTGTGCTGCATTGAATATTAAAAAAATAACATATACTGCCATACTGCATGTTCCTCATTTCTACATCCACTCTGTAATATGTCCAAAAAAGAAATCAGCTGCACCTCAGTCAAACACTCACTGCCTTATTATAACATGGCACAGTACTCATACTGGTAATAACCATCTCTCTCTCTCTCTCTCTCTCTCTCTCTCTCTCTCTCTCTCTCTCTCTCTCTCTCTCTCTCTCTGTCTCTCTTTCTCCCCCCATCTCTCTCTCTATCTCTTTCTCTCTCATTCTGTTTTGCAATAAAAATGCAGCAACGTCTCCTGAGAACAATAAAACATAATGAAACGCTTCCCCCCTTCTCTCTCTAAGTACAGTCTTGTTTTCAAAGTCCTCCTCACTGTAGAGCTGTTTGAATTGTAAAAGAAGTGTCGAGACAGAGGGAAAGAAAATGAGGTGAAATCTATAGCAGCTTGTGCAAACTCATAGGCAATGTATGCTAATGGACAGTCTTTAAAAAAGCCAGAAGGCAAATAAGCTAGATGTGTTCGCTAATTCACAGCTTGCTGTTTAAGGCTATTAGCTGTTCAAATCTGTAGATTTGCCGAACACACTATGCCTTAACTGCCTGCCCCCAACCCTCCAAAAAAAGCACATACGCCTCTTCTTCTGTCTTTTGTTGTAAATCATTATCATCGTCATCATCATCATCATCATCATCACTTTACTTAAACTTTAATCTTTAAACCCACATCTATATAATATAATAAATATTGATTCAGTGTAAACATTTTATATCCTTATTAATGAGTTGTATTTCATAGTTCTCTTAAACTATTCATTAATAGTTCATTAATAGTTCATAAAATGTTCATTTAATACACAACCTTTATAACAAATAATGTAACTACTAACTTTATAAACTAATAAATATAAAACAATGGAATATATATATATATATATATATATATATATATATATATATATATATATATATATATATAAATATATATATATATATATATATATATATATATATATATATATATATATATATATATATATATATATATATAAAACTATATAAACTATTAAAATGTCATTACTGCGTGCATCAAGTAAATTTATTAAGATCTTCTTTATTGTACGTATCACAAATGACACAGTTTAATGTAATATGGAAACACTTCATATAATATTCATTACAAAAATGACCCTTACTTTACTTTGGAGGGAACGGATACTGAGGCTGCATGATGTATGTGTGGCATTGTCATTTTCGAATGGCTTGTTTGATGAGCTTGTGATTTCCAGCCTCTAAAAACCAAAAAGGCACAAAATTCTTACCCTGAATTTCAGGACGTTTGTCACTTCAGGTGTCAAATCAACATGGCTGCCCATACATCAGTAGTAAACAATCTAGCATGTCATCTCCTTTTACTGTTATGCTGTTTACACCAGGATTTGCTTTTGCTAATTCGATCTATTAGTCAGTTAACTCTATTACATTGAGTTTTCTGTTTTGTGCAAGTAAATTCATCATTCCTGTCACAGGATGCTCTAATGCAGGGGTTGTAATTCTATGCTTCCATCTCAAGCTAAGGTAAATGCTGAATAAGAACAAAACAAACAAAAAACAAAGCTAAAATGAATACAAACAAAAATATAAATATTAAGAATCTGTTATTTTTTTGCATTTATTTTATATTAATTTATTTATACATCAGTGGCTTTAACACTTCAGTGGCTTTAACACTTTAACCACTGAGTTTTCCACTACAAATACGATTACAAATCCTCAACTCACAACCATTGAAGCCTATTATCAAATGGTTTCCATTGCAAAGTGCACATCATTAAATCATCATCATCAAACCAAAGCGACCATTGTAGAATTTTTTTGGAGTCTGGATGCTTGATCATGTCCTAAAGGTCACTATTGGTGTCCAGTATACATGTGGTTTAGAAGTTGTCAAAACATCACAGATAGAAGAAAACTAATTTCTATTAGGAACCCATAGAGAACAATGCAACTTTTAGTAAAACCAATACAATTCCCATTAGAAGCATTGAAACCATTAACAAATTCTAGAAGCGTTTATTTTTATTTTTTTAGCAGGGTTGGCCATGTGTTTTACATAAAAGAAAGAAAACATATTGTTTAATACAATGTGAAGTAAAATATACTGTAATATAAACACTAATAATAACAATTTATGATTATAGGATTCCATAGATGGTGTTTCAATCTTAACAATGATTTATGAATCTGCTAAAAAAGTCTGTTATAGATTAGATCTTGTACTTTGTACTGATGGGAAAATGGTTCCTGGAAACCATTAGGTCAGTTCCATTCAGACGTGTGTTTTATTCAGAAAGGCTGTGACATTTTTCCACAGTGCAGGGATGTAAAAAGGGCTTTTGCCTTGGATACAATTAAATAGGAAATCAGGACTAGTGAACAATTGAAAGATTCCCTTGGTGCAAAGTGATCCAAAAGTATTTCCATTTTACAGAAGGAAGGGCAGACCTCCTGCGCATGAGGCCTTAGTCTGTCTCTGATCACGACTTTATACATCAGTCATGTTGTACAATGCTGGAGTTTCACACCAAGACAGAGTTGGATCAGATGTCAGCAATTTCTCAAAGTGATAAAACTGGCACTGTGGCAGGCTGGTAGGCTGGCAACAGAGGTAGGAAGATATATGTGTGTGTGTGTGTGTGTGTGTGTGTGTGTGTGTGTGTGTGTGTGTGTGTGTGTGTGTGCGCTTCAGCTGGGAGCACCTGGAGAAGAAAACAAAGGCGATGAAAAAAGGAAACTGCAGAGAGAGTGACTCTCGCTCACAGGAGCTTTAACGAGACGGTGACGTGGGAGCATGGCACACAGTCAGCTGATCAATGATTGCTAAAAGAGCTTTGGTTGCCCTAGAAAAACAGAAAGAAAGGGAAGAAAAGAGAGATAGAAAGAGAGAGAGAGAGGGAGAGAGAGAGAGAGAAAGAGAGAGAGAGAGAGAGAGAGAGAGAGAGAGAGAGAGAGAGAAAGAGAGAGAGAGAGCGGAGGAGGAAACAAAGAAACGAAGCAAAAGAATGAAGAAATCAACCAAAATAGGAAAATACTGATGGCTGTTATAAGCATTAAGAATCTCAGACACTTAAACGCATACCCACACCCACACTCACCTCCACCCACCCACACACGTCCACACAGACAGGGTAATGACTGGTTTTCTCAGGAGGGAACAGGTTGCTTAGCGAGCAGCTGCACATCTGTAGCTGAGTTGCCGTCATGATTAACCTGTCCTCCGAATTAACTCTGAGCCACATGTCTCACTGACTCACACCGATTTGTCCTTCAACACGTAAGAACAATTTCCGTCTCAATCATGCAGCTGAAATGACTGACAAATCAAACAAGCTACTTTTAACTCGACATTTATGATAGCAAATTATTTTCTTACATAACACATAAGGAATATTTGGAAAGTGTATTCCTCAGAGTGGCCAACAGCAAGATGCAGAAAGGACAAATTATAAAGTAAACCCTTTCAATAAAATACACAATGCTTCAAGTCTCAATACATGGGGGAACACTTTTAAGCAAAATGTAAGTTTACTTCAAAAGTCCTTTTATAATTACAAATTTGGCTCACAATTTGGTAGTAGAGTGGTTACATGATTACTGTTCAATCCATCAAAATCTTGCAACAGTTTCTTGGTCTATGACAACCATTTCAATTCATTTCTTGTCAAAAGCATCTTTAAAGACTATCAGAAAAAAATTACATTTTAAAATGTATTACATTTTACATTATATATATATTTTCAGTGGTATGTTTTCTGATGTTTTCTAATAATCTATATACTAAAAACTTTCTGATCATACTGCATGCTAAAACGTTGTTCAGCATCTCTTCATAGGCTGGTTAATTACAGATTTTGGTGTGTTTGTAGTGTGCCTAAAGGTGACATTATATATGTTTGCTTTGATGGTGTTTGTATTGTGCAGTTTGCACCATATAAATCCTCTCCTACAGGAAGCCTGACTGTTTAAATCCACTTTTAGAATCTATATTTTGGTTTTTAATAAACTGTACAGTATGTGAACAAATATCTGAGATCTTCAAACATAAATGTAAAAGGCACGCCCGATATTTTTAGACTGTGTTACTGATGATAAGCTTGCGCTTGCTGTCAGACATTTTGTATATCAATATGAGTCCAAATGTCACATCCATAATGCTGGAATTGCCTCATTACACACCAGAACTGACACCCAAATGTGCTCTTTTGTATTTGTATATTCCAAAAGGCTTAATCCATAAATGCAAGTAAAAAAAAACCCACACAAACACACACACATGTACGAATATACATACATATGCCTATACAAAGTGGTAAAGTTGTGTGTTTCACATTTTAACAGAGTTTAGAGCAAATAATTCATATGCAGACTGTAATAACTTCTGTGCCTCAGCTTGACATAGGAACATGATAAACGAGATAAACACTTTCTTTTTTTCTGAGGTGCCAAAATGAATTATTAAGAAGCCAAATTTGCACAGACACCTCGCTCATCTATGAAAATCACACACAAGGCGAAAGGGAGGACACGCATCTTTGAGTGAAGCACATGAGCTGTCTAAATTGAGCTAAAACTCAAATTCAATGTTACTTCAACCTTCCGTCCTGACTCTGCTGGATGTCTAGGCTGTGGGCAGTGATTTCCATTTTTCTAGCCTCCACAGTTTTGAACCAGCTGTAAAAGTTGAAAAGAAAAGTCACTCAGCTGCTACATTACCTATAATCAGTGTCTTTAAAAAAAAAGAGAAAAAAAAAAGAAAGAAGCCTAAAGTTGGGAAAAAAAACCTGTACCAGGAGTTTGTATAAGACTTCAAGAAGCTAGCAGGGCACAAAGGGGTGGTCATCCCGTGGCATATAAAACTGGGCTGCTTTCCATCTTTGACATCTAAAAGAGTACATTTTGCCTCCAGGCCATTATCTTCACTTGAATTGTGAGACATCTTGACCCCCTAAAGTTCCAAACTATTTCAGGGGTAAATAAATATTAAATGTATACGTTAGCTGATTAATTAGCAAGTGAAAGCTCCAATTTGCTTTCCATGTTATACTTACCCAGATGTCTGATTGTCCATCTTAAAAAGTATCAATAAACTCAGATGTATGATCAGCTAATTATGTGCATTAATACAAGCGATGTTCTGATAATGTATCTGATGATGAAACATCATGTTTGCACCCCCATCAATATTCAGAAAGTCTTTGGCTAATATTTTGGTTATAAGGCTATGATCTCTCTCACACTTTCACATGTAAAATCTGATCAGAGTCTGACTTGCATCTTCATTTTCATTCAGTGAGGCATTTTCTGTGAAGATGTTATGTTCTGTGTATGTTGTCTCACGATCCCTTTGATGTCATCAGACAATCTCATGAATCCAATAGTGAATCAGACAATCATTTTGTCACTGTTTTCACATCGCTTTATAGTCATGGTGCTGGAAATAATCACTCATAAGCCATAACATTAAAATCACCCCAGCTAATTTAGTGTAAGTCCCTCTTTTGCCACCAAAACATCTCTGGCCATTAAAGCATTGACTACACAAGACCTCTGAAGGTTTGCTGTGGAGGGGCACCAAGACATTTAGATACTTAAAGTCCAGTTAGGTTAAATTTTAAGTTAGGGATTTCTTTGTACATAACATTGCACCAGTGCTTGAACATATCTGGGGAATATGGAGACCAAGTCAACACCTTGAGCTCTTTGTGTTGTTCCTCAAACCATTCATAAATACATTTTCAGTGTGGCAGGATGCATTACCAAAAAAGCCACTGTCATTAGGGAAAACCGTTATCATAATTCTGTGTACTTGGTCTGAAACAATGTTTAGACAGGTAGTGCATTTTAAAATAATACCCACATGAAGGCTAAGACCCAAGGTTGTCTGGAGCAGCACACTGCCTTTGCCGACTTGCTTTCTTCTGATAATGCATACATGTCCCATCTCTTTCTCAGGAAGGCAATGCACACAATATCTATATTATGAAAAAAAAATCATACCACCTTTTTTCACTTCTCCATAGTCCCAATTTGATGCTCATGTGGCCATTGTAGGTCCTTTTAATGCTTGAGAACAATCCCAAATGCAACAAGCTGCTATATACTGGTTTCCTTTACCTTTTATTACAGTCAGTATTATTTTTTTAGCGATTTGTGCTACAGTAGTATCCCCAGGATAGACCCCAGATCTACTGCAATGCCGTTTGAGGATAAATTAAACCTTTACATATAAAGTAAATGTTCCATATAGTCCCATTTTGCTCATTCCTCTTGGTAAACAAAAAAAGGTTATATGTGTAAATATACAACAGGGGGTTTCCCTGTTATATTGTTCTACATATACAGGATTCAAGTGAGAACATTATAAGAAGCTAAGATTGCCTAACTTTACAAAGAATTGATTGCCTTTCATTAGTTTTGGCATCCTTTTTTTTTATTATTGAATCCAATTCTCAGATAATTATAGCTCATGCTTTTCCAGGCCAGTTGGAATTAAGCTTCTGGCAACGTGAATCACAGCAACGGATTTTATGCCGAAATACACAGTGCAAAAAAAAAAAAAAAAAAAAAAGCGTACATCTTAGAACATTATAGGAGTAGATTCGTACCTCTTATACTCTACTGGTATGGCTCAACTTCATTAATTGTACTACTGAAAGGATGTGACATACAGTTCTCAAATTAATCAGAAATGAATATAAATTAGATCATTATCACTGAATCTGCTTCAAGAATAATTTTGCCCTGTTATATTAATCTTTATAATCTAATAACTAATTTGTAAAACTAATTCCGAAGATAATATAGGTCGACCCTTTCGGAAAAAACCCAAATTAAGTTTGCATGAGCGGCTGGACCTACATACAGTACAAATTTTATTCAAAATGAAGTATTCGCCAACATACATCTAATCCATTACTCATACAGACATCTGCATGGGCTTTATTTGTCATGGTGAGAGGGTTCAAAGCTGACAGTACCAAAAACTTTGAGCTCAAGAATTATCACCCGTTTTCTGTCCAGTAATTCAGTAATTATACACTGTACTATCCAAAAATAGTCACTGGTTGCTCAAGTTCATACTATACATGGTAGTATACATTGCTTAAAAAATGTAACAATCTCACAACAGTATAGATTTCTAAGCTCCAGAGTCATCCTGGATTGGATGTGCTACTATTTTAGTTCTTTATTAGGTCTTCGTCTAGCCTCCCACAGACACAATACGATTGACTCAATTACCTGCATCCATCTGCACTGACTTGAGAAAATAAGGTGCTTAGTTTAAGCTAGCCTTACTGATGATTCATCCACCATAATTATTCATATTCCCTGCCCATTACAGGCAAAAAGAAATTTGTGTTGTCAGGCCTAGCTGAGAACGACAAAATATGGCAGTGGTTTTTAAGAGCTTAAACTGTGTGCGTAGGTGTTACATACCTTTCAAACTATAGAAGAACGGAATTGTCTATAGCATCTTTCAGCTCCAATTCTTAAGCCTGATGCTATCTGCATTTCATTTTGGTGAAGGAACAGCGTTTAATTAATCAAATGCCTTTCAATTTGGCTTTTGAATGCAAATTAGATCAGAAATGACTAAGCAGATTCTCACAAAACCCAATTTTCACATAGCGCAAGTTCTCTTTCAGCTTCATCATTGCTAATAGCTTAGCTAGTTACAACCAGAAGGCTGAATATGCAGCAATTTTGCATGCGACAGCATTTTACGCTTGCAATCATGTTGGACACTATTGTCTGACCGGGCTGGACAGAATGAATGAGATTGCTCTCTATTCAGCTCCCCTGTAAGTGAATACTGCAATCCTTTACACAATTGTAGTGTCTAACGTTCATTATAAATTTCCTATAACACAGATGAAAAGGTGGAAATAAGTCCTTTATGATCACAGCTGAACATCACATTTGGTGTTAGTTGAACTAATTATATGACTGAGTCAAGTTCACTGCATTTTTTGAATGGCGGCCTATGCCTGATGTCATATGTGATTTAAGCTTTTGGGAGAGAAAATAAAAAGAAGAAAAAAAGAAAAGTGTTCTCACTCAGGACTACTATTCACTCAAAGCTACACATCATTTTCATTCACTCAGAATCACACAAATGACCATTGACATTTTAAGGTAAACAATTTAATTTGAGTTACTGCACCACAAAGAAAAAAACAAAACATTGACAAGCATATGAATGCACTGATATTAGCATAAAATAATGTTATAAAATAATGGCTTTTTCATCAGAAAATCTGAAGTATTTCTCAGAGAATAAGATCCATCTGTGAGATTGACAAAGCAAAAGTCTGACCTCATTTACTCATCAGTAAGAATTTGAAACAAAACTTTATTACAAAAGCATGCTGTGGGGTTTTTCCAGCTAGTGATTATATTTTGCTTCAAAAATAGAATGTAAATCTACAGTAAATTAACATGAACCAACATTTGTTGCATTTTTTAACTCACATATTTTACATGTGTGTACATCATAACTTTACAATAATATGAGCCAAATTGACCAGAAAAGTCTTAAAAATAATCCAAATGCATCTGTGAAAACTGGTAATGGCATGGTGTCTGGATATGAACATTTTAATAAACTCGACATTGAACATATCACAGCGTTAGGGAGATGCAACATCATTATCTCCACTGAGATGTTAGCAGCTATAGCAGCAGTTCTAGATCAAGCATGAAACTGAAAACTTATCTGACCTGGATAAAACCTGGAGGGTTTTATTTCAAGCATCACACAAAGCATAATGATTAGCAATCAACTTCGAAGTGATGCACGAAGCTTTTACCGCAAACCAGAGCTCATCAAAGCTGATAAGATACAGCGATTGAGAGATTGAGGACTGGAAGTCTGACACTAATGCTTCCTGAAATACTCATGTTCCACTCTTTGAATACTGCCTTCCATAAATGCACATTTGTTCTAGTCACTTCCCAAAGTGATACCCTTTATCCAAACGTTCAAATCAAATCTATCTGTCATCTACCAATCATGCATTCAGACAAAGCTGTAAGGTTTCAAATAACTATCTTCCATGCAGAACACATGGTGTTAATCCCTCATGTTTATTCATTACTTTACTTTACTTTCATTCTCTATCACTTTAATAGAAACACCTATTTAACTGTAAATTTATGCGATAAATCTAGAACATCATGCAGAGTCAGGTCAAGAGCTTCAGTCAACATTCACATCAAACAGTAGGAGAAAAAAAATCTCAGTGACTTTGACCATGGAATGGTTGTTTGTGCCAGACGAGTTATGTTGAGTAAGTTTAGAAACTGCTGATCACTTGGGAATTTCATGCACAAACTTTCTCTAAAGTTTATACAGTGTGAAAAAACAAATCATACAGTACTTCAGGCGGAAATGCGGAGTCTGAGATTGGCCTGACTGTTTCAAACTGACAGCCAAGGACAGGAATGTAATGCTGCAGTAGGAACAGATTCACTGATACTGGAGAGTTGAAGATTGGAAAAATGTTCCCTTGTCTTTGTCTAGTGTACAACTGCTCAGCTTCAGTAAAAAAAAAATTACTTGTATCTCATTGATTGTATAAAATACACTGTGTGACTGATTGTATAATTGCACAAATAATCCTAATCAAATAGACACTGAGGGTATATTAAAATACACACAATATTACCTTATAAACATGGTGCACTATGTCTTTTCTGTCATTAAGGAAAATGTTGTTAAACTGTTGCTACCTAATTCACTTCCAAACTGAGGCAGAACACAGCAGTAACACTTTTATTTATTAAATTAATAAAAAGTATTCATATAATTAGTGAAAATCAAATGGCTGATATGACAACCCTGGGCACATTAAACCTCCAACAAGTGAAATGAAGCACGGCTACAAACACAATGCTCTTACTAACTGCTAGCTTTTAAGTCTTAATTGTCTTGTTTTCGCCTTTCTATACAGTATAAGTGCAGTCTATACTGTTAGTGTCAGGGAAAGAAGGCATGCAAGTAGCTTAACAAATTTAATCTAGATTACCAATGTAAAAAATATTCACCAATCTGACAAGGAGTAAGCAATTAAATTAGCTATAAGGCTGTACTGGTTAATTCACTTGGTATCAAGCCAGCTAACTAAAATGGCAGGAAATTTAGTTCATGGTACATTTTGATAAGGCACTTATTAAGATTCAAGACATTGTCAGGGAATACTTTTCAAAGAGCTCAGTGGTTTTAAAAAAAAATCACTTTAATGTAGGTTAATAACACGTAGGCACACTTTCCAAAGTTGGTCACGGCCATGTAAGACATGTGACACCTTGGAGAATTGAAATGTACCGACACGATTTTTAAAATGATCATTCAGGCAGTGGATAAAATGAGTGTGAAATGCCATTTTTGTTCCGGCCTGCAAAGAAAAGTGCTCTCTGCTTTGAAAGACTGCATGTGTATACAGTGTTTACTTGACTGACACTTAATTAAACACTGTTAACATTTTCCAGGATCAAGATCACTGCATTACTTTGTACAATATAGTTATTTAGGCTACAAAGCAAACAGTGTACACAACATTTGAAGTCTAGATGTTTGAAGGTGAAGAATTATTCACAAACACTTGATGCTGTAATAAAGGCAGAATGCTTACACAGGTGGGATGCTTATTCAATCAGGGTGTTGCAATAATTAAATATATACTTTTTTCTCAGGACTTGTCTGTCTTAAGGGTGCATGGACTTTTAATATCCTATATATATATATATATATATATATATATATATATATATATATATATATATATATATATATATATATATATATATATATATATACATATACAGTTGTGTTCAAAATTATTCAACCCCCACTGAAATTGATTGTTTTGGTCGGTTTGACATTGATTATGATCATTCAGTCATCCTGATTACAATTAAATCAAAGAGGCACGTGTAGGTCGGACAAATATAACATAACATTTATAATGAAATAACCACAAATGTCTTTTCTGAGCTCACATCATTATCAGTTTTATTCAACCCTCAAGTGACATTCAATCTTAGTACTTAGTACAACATCCTTTTACAGTTATAACAGCTTTTAAACGTGAAGCATAGCTTGACACAAGTGTCTTGCAGCGATCTACGGGTATCTTCGCCCATTCATCATGGGCAAAAACCTCCAGTTCAGTCACATTCTTAGGCTTGCGCACTGCAACTGCTTTCTTTAAGTCCCACCAGAGGTTCTCAATCGGATTTAAGTCTGGTGACTGCGATGGCCACTTCAAAATGTTCCAGCCTTTAATCTGCAACCATGCTCTAGTGGACTTGGAGGTATGCTTGGGATCATTGTCCTGTTGAAAGGTCCAACGTCTTCCAAGCCTCAGGTTTGTGACGGACTGCATCACATTGTCATCCAATATCTCCTGGTACTGAAGAGAATTCATGGTACCTTGCACACGCTGAAGCTTCCCAGTACCTGCAGAAGCAAAACAGCCCCAAAGCATGATTGACCCCCCGCCATGCTTCACAGTAGGTAAGGTGTTCTTTTCTTCATAGGCCTTGTTCTTCCTCCTCCAAACATAGCGTTGATCCATGGGCCCAAACAGTTCTAATTTTGTTTCATCAGTCCACAGAACACTATCCCAAAACTTCTGTGGTTTGTCCAAATGACTTTTGGCATACTGCAGTTGACTCTTCTTATTCTTTGGGGACAGCAAGGGGGTGCGCCTGGGAGTTCTGGCATGGAGGCCTTCATTACGCAGGGTGCGCCGTATTGTCTGAGCAGAAACTTCAGTACCCACATCTGACAAATCTTTTCTCAGTTCCTCAGCAGTCACACGGGGACTTTTCTCCACTCTACGCTTTAGGTAGCGCACAGCAGTCGAAGTCAGCATCTTCTTTCTGCCACGACCAGGTAGCGTTTCAACAGTGCCCTTTGCCTTGAATTTGCGAATGATGCTTCCTATGGTGTCTCTTGGTATGTTTAACATCTTTGCAATCTTCTTATAGCCATTGCCCTTCCTGTGAAGAGTAATCACCTGTTCTCTTGTCTTCCTGGACCATTCTCTTGACCTCACCATGTTTGTAACCACACCAGTAAATGTCTAGAAGGAGCTGAGTATCACAGTCATTTTAAAGCTGCCTAATTGGTGCTTATTAGGCTTTATTGCTGCTCCCTGATATCCACAGGTGTTTTCAATACCTGATTGAAAACACTTCATTGAACCTCTGTTCTTCAGAGTGGTAGTCTTTAAGGGGTTGAATAATTAGGTCAATGAAGAATTCACAAAAGAAACATTTACTACTGTATTACAAAACTAATTGATGTCATTTTAGTTGCATATGGTTCTTTAAGAAGTCCTTGTAGGATTTCATTCTGAATACAATTACAAATGTACACTAAATTCCCTAAAACCATTTACAGCACTGGGGGTTGAATAATTTTGAACACAACTGTATATACTGTATATGTGTGTGTGTGTTTGTGTGTTACAAATTGGACTCTTAATTGGCAGTCGACACCATCACATTTACAAAAAATATTTCTTCATATCTTAAAGGTTTTCATTCTATAATTAAGTTAAAAAGCTAAAAAGCTAGACAGCTTCTCTCTCCAGGGACCTTTTCTGAGTATTCTTCACTGTCATTCCTCTCATCGCAGACTGATATAATGTTAGGGATGAAATATAGTTCCCCCCAGAATCACAGTGCTTCACTTAACATGAAATAATGTCAGACAAGAGGATACATAATACCGTGGCAAAAAAGACAAAAGAAAAAAAAACAAAAGATCTAAACTCTTGAGAGACCAATGCGTACGTGCCAGCATCTTGAAGTGTTACATAAATGTGAAATAATATAATCTGTAATAGTTGAAGAATATACGTAGATTTACAGATGGTTGTCACGGTGGGAAGTCTTTAAAGTTTTAAAAAATGATTTTGTTCCTTCATTCTTTAAATTAGATTTTTCTGTTTTATTTATTTTATTATTTTTAACTTTGAATTAATCTGAAGTTGTGGAGAAAATTGTATTTGGTTGCACACATTTTAGTGGTCTGGAAACACAATAAAAGCAAATCACTATCCTTTACAGCTGCCTTTTCTTTTGCATTTTAAATGAACATGTTAATGAATGCAGTGTATGCAACATTCAGCCATTAATGCCTTGCTGATGTATGTCAGAGAACCCTGGTCATAGATATGCAAGCTAATTAACCCTAAACTAAATAACCATTCATATATCTAAACAAAAGTCCTTAATATGTTCCTAATATGTTTTATTACTTCCATGTGATCATAATTAAGGGCCAGATGACGAAGGGTTTATGGCATCAGTTATGTTTATGGTTTATGGTAGGGTAAATTTCTACTCATTTTATATCCTAGATCCAGCCAGACCTTCACATTTCCACAGGAATTTCCCAACACATATAACCATTTTTTTTTTTTTTTTAATAAAAGTAAGAAGAACGTGCATGCTGCATGTCTTTGTCTTCACCACTGCCTGCTGTTCTCGCTCCATGTTCTGCCTCCTTCATCATTCTCCTGCCCCTCACTGACTTGACAGCCAGGGTCTAAATTGCATTTTCATTTTGAAGGTGTAACATGAATAATAGAAGATTGAAATGATGTTCTGCGATGCATAATCAAAGTAACTAACCCAGTTTCAACAGTCAGTCATAGTTTATTTTTCTCATTTTCACTTTGTCTCATTAAGATCTATCCAAGATGGGACTTGTTTATTTTATCAAAGTTGATTTCGCCCCCTTATCTTTAGATGTGAGAAAATAAATGAGTAGAACCAAATAAATGCGAGCAAGAGTTCAATAACAAAAATGTACTGGCAATCAAAAAGCAATCAAATAAATTATTTTTGGAACAAAGCTGAAACTGTGACTGCTCAGGTTTTATGCTATAACATGTAAATGACATCTCTCCATGTGGAAATATCAGGAAGATGAGTGTTTGTAGGATGAACACACACTATTCTTTTGCCAAGATCAAATTTGTATTATAACTTCAGCTTCTTCGATAATTGGAGTTTCAGCTGTGCTGACATGCATGAGAGAGTTAGGGTATTTGCTTGTGTGATAGAATGTTGGACTGGTTAGCCTCTTCTACAGAAAAAAAAACTTCATGAGTTGTCCCTCACCTCAAATATGCATATTATTTTCTTTCAACAGTTTTATGGCAATTGGCAGACACCCTTATAGAGATAGCAATTGGCAGACACCCTTACAGAGAATTATCTCATTTACACAGCTGCAGATGAGAGTTAGTGGCCTTGCTAAAGAACTCAACAGCAGCAACTCACAGCCTTCCACTCAGGTTCAATGTTTTAACCTCCCCACTACAACGTCCCAAGCTACAGTACTTTCCCCGTAAAGCTTTTATGTTTTAACACAATGCAAAACATTCATTTATGACCATAACTGCACAATAAAAGGACATAATAAACAGTCTATGTTTATTAAACCAAACTATGTGCTCTTACTACTAACCTACTTCCTGAAAAAGATCCTCCCCATTCATATTCTCAGATGCACCCATAAGAATCCAGGCAGTCATTGTCCTACATAATACAACAAACTATAACGGCAATTGTTTGAGACTGAGGCACATGAAAGACAAATACAGCTGTTCTTTGAATGGTCACTGACTCACCATACATTTTGAAAAACAAAAACATTGTAGCTCTCACGGACCAAAAGCTCAGCTTACTTAGTTTATTAGAGGATCTTATTCATATTATTGTGTGGAAGACAAAAAGGAAAGACAAATTGATTTCATAGCAAAAAGCAAACAAACAAACAACATACAATGATTTTCATAGCTGTTCCTGATTTTACAAACATACCAAAAAAGAATTATATCAGTCTAAATATTCACCCTCTCTCTGCACAAGGCTATAAGTTATATCTTTCACAACTACCTCCAGCCTTTTTGTACCCCTTGCAAAGCTTTTGGATCCTCTCATCTGCAATATTTTACTTTTCCATATCAATTGTTGTGTCCCAGACATACCTAAAAAATTTTTTCGCTATATACTTTGCATTGCTTTATCATAAACCACAGGCAGTACAAACTTTTGCCCTGAGTTGTACATACATATTTAATGTGCCACTTGAATAGCAGGGAATAAAGAAAGACCAACTAGAATCATAAATTATGAATGAAGCATAGTCATTCTCATGAGAAATCCAGGGTTCTTATTATGTTTTTAATTTATTTTGACTTCCTCAGGGATTATCTCTTCTGAGACATTTGGAAAAAAAAAAATCCTTTTTCCACTGGTGGCCCATTTGTACAGAATAAAGGCATGTACAACAGTATAATTAGCAGTCAATAAGAACTTCCAAAAAGGCAATTATAAAAGGACAAGTACATGTAACAGTGGATGAAGTCAGACCCTACCTGATCAGATTCCCAGGTTACTGATGCAATACACTTGCAATCTGAAACCCTACAAGTACATTGGACGTGTTTATTTATTTATTTTATTTTACCATTTAAACAAGGACATTAAAATGTTTTGTTTGACATTGACTGCCAATGGTGGAGTTTTCTTATAAGGGTGGCTGGATGCATCAAAACACATTCTCACACTTCTCGGGGTCATTGAGACTTTCAGAGCGTTCTAACCTGCTAAGGCTCAGTCTACAGCAAGTGTCGATATGTTATTGAGCTGACTGGCTGAAGCAGAATTTAAAGGTGTTTAAGTAGCACAATGTAGCTGGGAGTGCAAATCTGTGGTTACTTTCAGAACACAAGCTGGATAATGTCTCTGGAGAAAAGGAGCAGTGTATAATAAAGAAGAGAACAGAAGAAAAAAGATTAGAAGGGAAAAAAAATCATGCAGCATTAAATCATTTTTCCTTGGAAGGCAAAAGACAAAAGACGGGCTTGTTTAAACAGTGATTATGTTCAATTAGTAAGACTTCATATGTTTGTCTGAGTAACATTCAAAGACATACAGGGTATAATTGCATCATTTAAGAGCTTTTTAGGCATTTTGGAAAGAAAATCTCAGACTGCATTCAAAAGAATAAAAGTGATGGAAGTGGAAACTCTTTCCATTTCTCTCCAATATCTAGTTCCCATCTCTATCATTTTATTAAAAAAAAAACAAAAAAACAACATTAATAATTAACGAAAAATTGCAAATTTTGGAACACACTATAAACAATAATATGTTTTGTGCCCATTGTTATATTCAAGCCTGGTTTTCACAGTGATGTGCAAAGATGTACATAATAGATTAGAAGGCATTTTGATCATTTGGGAAAGGCATATGAAACGCGGCTCTCACCATAAGCTGTTGATAGAAACAGAAGCCTAAGTGGAATAAAATTGAGTTGTAGCGGGATGACCTAGAGTTACATACTGTCTGATTTATATACAGCATCTCACAACAATTCTGAGCAGTGTGTGGGGAGTAAAACATCTTTATAATATTTATAGTATCTTACAAAAGTGAGTACACCTCTCACATTTCAGCAAACATTTTATCATGATGTCCTATTCATCATGTTCATGTTTTTGTTTGCTTGTCAGGATTTCTGAGAATTGATGCTCTCCACAAAAATGCCCTAGGCTATAAGAAGATCAGTAACACCCTGGCCAGAGTCATACAGAGGTTTGCCAAGATGGGATCTACATGGAACAGGCCTTCAATTAAAGAAGTTAGGTCTTTGTGCTGTGAGTCAGGTGCTGAAGCTGGCTTTA
This sequence comes from Silurus lanzhouensis, assembly GCA_039877035.1. Taxonomy (NCBI): domain Eukaryota; kingdom Metazoa; phylum Chordata; class Actinopteri; order Siluriformes; family Siluridae; genus Silurus; species Silurus lanzhouensis. The sequence continues at coordinate 693,064 of JBCEWE010000488.1, forward strand.
AAAAACAGAAGCATGAGTGTTGCTCGTATTGCTTTAGAGGTTGACTCTGCTCACAAGAAAGCCAAACAAACAGTTTATTGAAGACAACCTGTCCAAGATCATGAATTACCAGAACCATGTCCTGTGGTCTGATGAGACTAAGACAAACTTGTTTGGCATGTATGGCAACAACCTGGTGAGGAGAAACAAGAAAATTGTGTATTGCCTACAGTCTGGTGGTAACATCATGGTCTGGGGCTGCATAAATGCTGCTGATACTAGGGAGCTGCGATTCATTGAGGGAACATGGAATCCAACATGTACTGTGACATTCTGAGGCAGAACATAATGAAACTGGGCTGAATGGCAGTTTTCCAAAACAACAAACACACCGCCAAGATGACACTGCCTTGCTGAGGAAGCCAGGAGTGGCCAAGTATGTCTCCAGACCTGAACCCTATTGAGCACCTGTTGGGCATCCTCAAGCAGGGAAGCGCCATGTGTTTAACATCCAGCAGCTCCGTGATGTCATCATGGTGGAGAGGAAGAGGATCCCAGCAACAACCTGTGCAGCTCTGATGAGATGGCAGTGCTGCTCACACAAAATACTGACACTTTGGAAACAATTTTGACATGTTCACTTAGGGTGTACTCACTTTTGTTGCCAGCTATTTAGGCAATAATGGCTGTATGACGTGTTATTTTTAGAGGACAGTAAATCTGTACTGCTACGTGCTGGAGAGAAGGTTAAAGTCAGCAGGAGTAAGACATAAGACAAGAGTACATGTGTGTGAATTAGAAGGAGGGCAGTGGAGGGGTGCAGTTGCAGGGAGAAGAGGTGGTGAAGGTGGAGGAGTTTAGGTAACTGGGGTCAACAGTGCAAAGTAATGGAGAGTGTGTTAGAGAAGTGAAGAAAAGAGTGCAGGCAGGGTGGTAGTGATTTGCGATTGAAGGGAATCTGCAAGAGTGAAAGGTAAAGTTTATAGATCTGTGATGTTGTATGGTTTAGAGACAGTGGCATTGACTAAAAGACAGGAGGTGGAGCTGGAGGTAGCAGAGCTGAAGATGTTAAGGTTTTCGTTGGGAGTGACGAGGATGGACAGGATTAGAAAGGAGTTTATTAGAGGGACAGCACATGTAGGACGTTTCGGAGACAAGGTGAGGGGGCGAGATTGAGATGGTTTGGACAAATGCAGTGGAGGGACATGGGGTGTATCGGTAGAAGAATGCTGAGGATGGAGCCACCAGGAATGAGGAAAAGAGGAAGGCCAAATAGGAAGTTTATGGATGTGGTGAGGGAAGACATGCAGGTGGTTGAGTTGAAAGAGGCAGATGTAGAGGACAGAGGGGGGGTATGAAAACGGATGATCCGCTGTGGCGACTTCTAATGGGAGAAGCCGAAAGATGAAGTAAATCTGTACTGCTATACAAGCTGCATATTGACTACTCTAAAATATATCTATGTTTAATTTCTATAGTATTGTCCCTTGAGAAGAATATACTAAAATGGTTATGAAATGTCAGGAATGCACTCACTTTTGTGAGATACTGTATAGGCAAAATAAATGTATTTCTAATAGCATATATAATTAAACATACTAAAGAAATATTGAGAAAAAATCTGTCTTATAAAAATATAAATAAGGCTATTAAGAGCTTTTCACATGAAGCTGAACATTAACAATTGATAACTTCTAATTGTCAAACTGTAACTATAACATTTGTTTTGGTAAGATTAATCAGCAGACATAAAAAATGGAAGACTGACATGTTGCAAAAGCTCTTGGGTATTCAGCGAAAAGCAGGCAACCAAGTACTGAACAAACACAAACAAACCAACAAGGCAACAACACAAACAGGTTCATTTTGGTCACAGTATTTACTGAGCTTACTACCTGATCCACATAAACAATCAGTGAATACATTAGAAGCCCATGTGCAGTTTACCTAAGCAATCTGAAACTCGGCGAAAGAGAAAGCACTTCATCGCAAAGCAGAACACATCATAACACACTCATAAAACAAATAGAGAGCATGCAATACTGCATATAAATACACAGCGATGCCGTTAAAAGTCATTAAGTGGTCATAAATAAGAGTTATTGCATGAGATTTATCACTGTCATAAACTATTGGCTTCGAAAAATAAAATAGATATATCATGTTGAGATAGAATAAATACGTTTTTACTCTTTGAAACATTGAGTGATAGATAAAATAGCACTTATATGAACTAACCATTATTACAATCATTATTGTTTATTATTTATTAATTGGCTGTAGATCCTTTGTAGGTGTTTGGGATTTATTTCCACAGTGAAGTTATTCTAAATGATGTAAATTATGTTATTTTTAATGCTTGTCAAAAGTTTGGAAAAACCTTCTATTGTTTTTATTGTCATGTTTTATTGTTGTCTTTTATTGTTTTTGAAAGACATATGCATGTCCCATTTGTTAATATGGAACAAACTAGATATTTTAACCTTATGACTAAACAAATATATAAATGTACTTTATTTTTTGTATTGAAAAATCCTGCCTTCGTATGAAAAACTGATTTACACACTCTTGGCATCCAAACAGTTTGTTTCTCCAAACATTCAACGGAAATACTTTGCCATTCCTTTTGTAAAACTTACCAAAATGTTAGTTGGGTATTTCTTACTGACACTGTGCTCCACTTCTTCCTAAAGCAGTTCAAAAGGATTTAGGTTCAGTGACTGGGCAGGCCTTTCCATTATAGATAACACTCCAGCTCACTGTCTACTCTCTAAATAACACTTACAGAGCGTGGGTGTTTGTTTGGTCATTGTCTTTTTTTAGTCCAGGAAGATTTGAATGGTGTTGAAATGGTAGCCATGTTGGTTTAGTATTTCTTTCATCTGGAATAAGTCTCTATCCTGTACCAAAATAACCCAAACCATTAAGTTCCACCTCCATGTTTGACTGTGGGAGTGAGGCAGTTTGGAAATATATACCATAACAATATATCTGTAACATATCCTCTCCTGTGCTCTGTCAAGTCAAGTCAAGTCAAGTTTATTTGTATAGCGCTTTTCACAACAGACATTGTCTCAAAGCAGCTTTACACAAATCAACAGTTAAGGTGAATGGTGTGTATTTATCCCTGATGAGCAAGCCGTGGCGACTGTGGCAAGGAAAAACTCCCTTAGATGTTATGAGGAAGAAACCTTGAGAGGAACCAGACTCAAAAGGGGAACCCATCCTCATCTGGGTGACATCAAGAGTTTGATCATAAATCTTTCAACGATACAGAACACTGGAGAGTGAGAACTAACATGATTACTGGAGTATAAGTTTATAAGTGATGTTCTTTCTGCAGTCTTAAACAGTCTATATGGATAGTAGCTCCTAGTTTTATGAGCTCAGCATTTGTGATCATCACAGATCCAGCATCAGCTTCTCCATGCCAGAGCCTTTAAACACTCCAGGAGGTCCAATGTCAAACTCCACACATGTAGCGGGATCCAAATGGCACTGGTACGTCTCTAGATGGTTCGGGATGTTTGTGAGTTCGGCATCTACTTCTTCAAAGGTCCGTAATCATCATGAGGTGGGAGGTGACTGAAGCTGGCCAAACCTCAGGGTGTCTCGGGATGGGGAGAGAATGAGAAGCAGTGGAGAGCAATTAGCGTAGCTGCTGTTCATGATATTAACAGCACAAGTTGATAATGTGATGTGATCAGATGTTCTGGAGCACAAGGTTATGATGTGATGTGTGTTATGTGTAGGCTTTGCTAAAAAGATATGTTTTTAATCTACACTTAAACTGGGTGAGTGTGTCTGAGCCCCGAACACCGTCAGGAAGACTATTCCAGAGTTTAGGAGCTAAATGTGAAAATGCTCTACCACCTTTAGTGGACTTTGCTATTCTACGAACTACTAGAAGCCCAGAGTTTTGAGATCTTAGGGAGCGTGGCGGATTGTAGCGTGTTAAAAGACTGGATAGATACATGGGAGCCAAACCATTTAGTGCTTTATAAGTGAGAAGTAATAGTTTGTAGTCTATTCGAAACTTAACAGGAAGCCAATGTAGGGACGATAAGATCGGGGTTATGTGATCATATTTTCTTGCCCTTGTAAGAACTCTGGCTGCTGCATTCTGAACTAACTGAAGCTTACAAAAGTTTGTCTGTTACAGCCAAATAAGTGTCAAATTAGGACTTTATTTCAGTCATTCATTGTCCAATCCTTGAGTGTTTTTGTTTTGTACCTAGTTTGTTGGATATTGTCAGGGAACCACCGGCCACGCCCTCCTCGGCACTCAGCACACTCACAGTGCCACGCCTTCATACTTATCACCTTCACCTGTCTCCAATCTACACCCTCCCTTTAAAATATCTGACCATATAATTTTAACAAATTTTAAAAGTCTTTTTATGTTGTTTTTTTTTTAAGTTGTTGTCTACAGAATTCAGGGAATTTTCTTCTACTTGTTCTTCCTTTATTTTTCCACTAAAGCCACTACCATACTGTATATCTGCTATAGGGGCAGAGGTTAATACCACAGCAAAACATCTCTGATTAAACTCTTATCGTTTAATTAACAACTGGCACTAATTCAATATAAAGTGTTACATGTGATTATGAGCATCACTCTGAGAAGGCCTCTTGGCACCCTGCACTTCATTACTGTCAGCCACTGAAAAAGCTGTTGTCAAGTTATAGGTCCATTTATCTATCTTTTAGCAAGGTTGTGTAAAAGTGTTTTCGACAGGTCAAACCAGACTAAAAATCACGTCTTTTGAAAAAAAGATTGTGGTCATTTTGAAATCACATGCATCTGTTGAAAAATGCTAATCACCCATAAATTAGCTAGTGTGTTTCAGGCAAGGCTGCTTAACATTCAGCGATAGCCATAAAACCCACAGAGAACTGTAAATGGCAAAGTAAATAAACAGTGAAAGACTTCCTTCTGGGCGTTATATGTGGTGCTCAATTTCAAATAGTTCAATTCAGCCATTGCAATGAGTCAGCTACCATGGATGCTTTCTGAAGCCTCCTAATTAAGAACATCGTCTTTTTGTCCTAACTTAAAAGTTAGCATGTCTTGATTTAAGAATTTCTTTCACATTCACTTTCATTAAAATGAAATTTAATTAACAAAAGCATGAATTACATACAACATATTGCACAACATAATTCATACATTTAAAAAAACCCATTAGTTTAGCTCATCAGTCATGTAAATGAGTCTTTTCATATCGTAAATATGTAAATTTTCCCCAACAGATTTTGTTTTCCCCAAAAAAAGTGGTTTTGTTTGCGGTTAAGTGGTTGAACATCTAATTTGAGAGATATAAATTAAAATAATAGGACCACTATGCCACTGCTGGGCCCCAGACCAATGCCCTTACACTCCAACTCTTCAGGTGTGTTATATAAGTCAGTATATAATTCATAATAATTATAATCTAATAATATGATTATTTGTCATTCTTTTTAAGAGCATCTTTTAAATGCAATATATGTAAATGGTGATGTTTTTCCAAACCAGATGTTCATTACTACTATATTTTTCTTCTTTTTCTTTCAGCTGCTCTCATTAGGGATCACTACAGCTGATAATCTGTCTCCATACTACTTTGTCCTCTACATCTGCCTCTTTCAAACCAACTACATGCATGTCTTCCTCACCACATCCATAAACCTCCTCCTTGGCCTTCCTCTTTTCCTCCTTCCTGGCGACTCCATCCTCAGCATTCTTCTACCGATATACCCCATGTCCCTGCTCAGCATATGTCCAAACCACCTTGTCACCGAAACATGATACATGTGCAGCCCCTCTAATATACTTGTTTCAAATCCTGTCCATCCTCGTTACTCTTTATGAAAATCTCAACATCTTCAGCTCTGCTACCTCCAGCTCCACCTCCTGTCTTTTAGTCAATGCCACTGTCTCTAAACCATACAACATCGCAGGTCTCACCACAGTCCTATAAACTTTCCCTTTTACTCTTGCAGATAACCTACTATCACAAATCACTCCTGACACTCTTCTCCACCCACTCCACCCTGTCTGCACTCTTTTCTTCACTTTTCTAACACACTCTCCATTACATTGCACTGTTGACCCCAGGTGCCTAAACTTATCCACCTTCTCCACCTCTTCTCCCTGCAACCGCACCCCTCCATTGCCCTTCCTCTTCTACACATACATGTATTCCGTCTTACTCCTTATGACTTTCATTACCCTTCTCACTTCCTCTTTACTAATCCTATCCACTTTCTGCTTCACCATCTCCACATCATCTTCTTTTCTCTAACTCTCATTTTCCTAATTCATCAGCTGCTCGAATACTCCCTTCACCTGCTCAACACACTCTCCTTACTAGTCATATTGTCTATCTGCATCCTTTATTGTTCTTGCAGCACATCCTTCCCAGCTCCGTACAAATCATGAATACCATATTATATTTGTAAATTACATTGAATTTTTTGTTTTGTTTTGTTTTTTGCGCCTACTAATAATTTTAGGACTAGTACAACTTTATTGTTACCTCAAATTCCAATAATGCCACAAAATAAATATAAAGTATAAAGCAGATGTTTGGTGTAGATTGTTTTTTTTTTGGTTTAATTATAATCAGTGCAAATCAGGTGCTATATAAATGTAGTTTTATCAATTTTATACATTTATTTTCTGCCTAAAAACGAAAAACTGTCTGTAAAAGATGAATGAATTTGACACTTAATTTTATATGGACAACTGAGCTTAAACAAAATCTTTTCCACATCTCATTTCAGTACTTAACATTGTGACCCTTTTTTGTTTCCAAACCTTCTGAAATTTAATAAAGAGCAGTTTAGCAAGTGTTTCAGATTGTGCATAAAAATAGTTTTAACCAGATTAAACATAAAAGCTTAGTATATAATGTTTCACCAAGGTGTTCACAGTACAGTTGCGTGAACATAAACAACATGCACAAATCTACACCCACACACTGTGAGGCTTTCTGTTCTTTATTTGTCCGTGATGCTCACAGTGGCAGCAGCACAGCACTAAGAATCCCATGTCTCAAAAGTAGCAGCTGGAAATATTCCTACCTATAAGATGTGTGACAGTTCACAGAGAACACTGGGACTGTGTCATGAGTGGACTGGAACTACCAAACAGGTAGTTTCATTTGAATTAGGAGACCCAAACCTGTTCCAGCATGACAGTACCCCTGCTATACAAAGCATGCACTGTGAATACACTAGTTGGAATGGAAGATCTCGAGTGGCTTTCTATAGAGCTGTGACGTCAACCTTACTGAACATAGTCGGGTTGAATTGGAACACTGACTTTATCCCAGACCTTCTCACCCTACATCTGTACCTGACTTAAGTAATACCCTACAAGCACACTCCAAAATATAGTGGAACCCCCTCCCAGAACAGCAAATGTGGACTTTACACATTTTCATTAATATTTTTATAATTACCATTAATATATTTTCAGCATTAATTAAAAAATAAGTATTTGGCTTTCCTAGAAAAAAATATTATTTAATGTTTTAAATTATTTAAAAAATAATATCAATCATATTTTCTATTTTCTATTATATCTATATTTATATTTGCCCCATGAAATTATATATATGAACCATAAGGAGTTCATAGATATCTGATTGAAAAACATTGACCTAGCTGCTGTTCTACTTTCAAAACACTCAACATCTATTTTTGAGTAAAGCTACTCCTGGCTGACTTCTATTTGCCACTTCAACAGTTCTCAGTTATGTTTACATGAGGACACCTTCCAAATCTAACAAGTTGATGTTTGCATTGCTGCTTTACTTGTTTCCTGAGAACTACTGTGATTGCAATGGCCCACAACATATCGCTAATAATGCATCACCTGCTTTGCCTTCAAGTCATTAGCTTAGTTTCTGCACTTGTCGTTTCCAGCCTGAGCCTCCTTGTCAGACTTTTACTCGTCTCTATTGATTTGAGCTCAGAAACCCTATTGCATTCCAGCTTCTGGTGCATGTGCCAACCACTGATCAATCATGATCAATTGCTGGCACAAGCCCATGGATAATGAAGACTGCTAATGATGGTTTCAAAACTGTTAGCTGTCGCAGACAGCAGGTGCCAAAATCTGTTACCTCAACCAATTAAAACATTACATCTATTTTCTTTTAAGTGTTAGGTTGTGGGTTTTTTTTCAGGCCAGGCTCTCCGTGAGTTTAGTTCTAATTAAAAAACGTTTATCTGAATACTCCAGGGTGACCTGCTCAGGATGAAAGAAATAGAACTTTATTGATTTTTCCTGTTTACCTTTTAATTTTATTAGGTTGGAAATGGAATTGGAGGAAATAAAGTATTGGAATGGAAATATGTAATGTCAGAGAGAATTCCCTGGGGCTCAATTCTAGATTTCAGAAAACATTCAGTAGAAAGTGCAATGTTTTTGAAACAGCAACATAATCCTTTATAAAAATAATATAATTGTTGTGCCCCTGTGAGCTAACAAGCACCCTCAATGTACTTTGCATTAATTCTACAATTCTAAAACTACTGGATAGACAATGTTTTTTTACAAAAGATAGATTATATTACAAAAAATGTTTTATAAAGTATTTCTTTTACAAAAACTCACTATAAAACAGCAGTGTGGGTATATATATGGAGTTTTATGGTACCTACTAGTAGCTTAAAGTCAGAGTGGGGGTTTTGGGGTTCTAGCTAAGATGGCAAGATTTTGCTTCCTTTTTTTAAGATTTTAGAGAAACATGTGACAAACAGCAATTATTCAGAACTTGTGAATGTAGACTTTCCTACTGTCTATACTTAAAACACAAGAGCCAGTTTTTCTGAAGTACCTGGTGGTTCATTCATGTGTAGACATACTGGTCTAATCTTTGTCAGGTCAAACATGCATTGATGGATTTTATTTAAATAAATGAAATTAATGGCTTAATCAAATTAATGAACATTAAAGGCATTTTACATTTACCCTTTCAGAATGTGAGGGTTAAATCAAGCTAAGATAAGACAAAGCGTGATATAAGATTACTTATAAGATAAAGAAGGGGGGGGGGGGTCCTTCCAGTGGGTTGATTAATTCATAGAGGTCATTCCAGATTCATATGTTTGGCTTACCTTACACTTTTACTCAGGACAATATATTTTTTGTGACAACTCACATTAATGCACTCTATATATACACTATAATATAGTGATTTTATTCAAATTGCTGAGCAGTTGGGAGGTCTGGGACAAAGGTGATCAATCAGAATAAGTTTGTATTGATTTGCACTGACAAGTAGACTCAAACCATGCCAGCAAAATGCCTCCCACAACATGAACAGAATTACTGCATTTTTTGTGTAAATTAGCACTTGACCTGCATTCAGATACTGTATCACTTGCCTGTCGAACACAGTGAATGTACAAATATGACTCAAAACTCTATTTCAGGCTAAGTGAATGCTGAAACTATGCAGGATTTTTTGTTTCTGGATGAGTAATGTAAAACAGTGGCATAAACAGAAGTAAAGTACAGTACATCAACAATGAAAGTGGCAAATGCTTTACAGCTGTTACTCATCAACCTGTTTTCTTTAACATACATTCAAAATGCTTTTAGTGGATATACAGCAGCTGGATTATCTTGAATCATTCAATCTTGAATAATTCATTATTGAATTAATGAGGATTTTCGAGATGATAACATTATCTGATTATCTTCTGATTATCTTCTTTTTGGTTTGCTTCCACGGTAATTGCTCCCGTTTTTAACCCACATGAGTTTATGAAACTGCAGGCAGGACCACCTGCATTTTTTTCTTATTGCAATGGCAACAATACTCCACCTTTTATCCATACAAATAAGAGAAAGACATAATTGTGCACTGCAATGGACCTACTTTATTTGTATCCTCTCAGAGTAAGATGAAGATGTTGGGAATTTATAAAATACAGAAAACAAACAGGCTCTTGTGTGTCTATTTATTGCAGTTATACCAAATTAAAGAAGTATATTTCAATGAAAGCATTAACTTGATTGTGGTGATGGTGAATTAAGAAAGAGGTATAGGGATCAACTTACAGTGCCCTCCACAATTATTGGCACCCCTGTTTAAGATGTGGTCGTGGACTTCTAAAAATTCTCCTTTTTTTTAAAACAACATAGAACCCAAATGCAAAAAAAGAGAAAAATCCAAACTTTTATTTAAGTACATTACTTTGGTGGTAAAAAAATCACACATTTAGAAAAAAAAAAAAAACTTGAAATCATGTGTGCCACAATTATTGGCACTCCTAACAATTCCTCTGAAAAATGTAATTTTTTTTTTTTTTTTATATATTTTTCTGTAGTTGCTAAGGTTGGTCAGGGTATCTAGGGACTTTTAATTAGTAATTCATGATTTCCTGTTTCCCTGGGGTATAAATATGACGTGACACAGAGGCCTAATTCTCTTACCCATTTGTCAACATGGCAAAGACAAGAGAACACACCATTCAAGTAAGGCAGATGTGTGTCGACCTTCATAAGTCAGGCAATGGCTACAAGAAAATAGCCACTCGCCTTAACTTGCCGGTATCTACAGTCAAAGGAATCATTAAGAAGTTTAAAACAACTGAAACAGTGACAAACAAGGCTGGAAGAGGTCCCAAGTTTATCTTGCCACAACGCACAGTGAGGAGGATGGTAAGAGAAGTAAAAAAATTTCCCAAGCTCACCGTCCCAGAATTGCATCAAAGAGTGGCATCTTGGGGTCACAGAGTCTCCAAAACAACCATCAGATGCTCTCTACATGCCAACAAGCTGTTTGGGAGGCATGCAAGGAAAAAGCCTTTTCTCACTAACACTCACAAACGTAAACATCTGGAGTTTGCTAAGCGGTACTGGGACTTCAACTGGGATTGTGTGCTTTGGTCAGATGAGACTAAGATTGAGCTTTTTGGCAACAAACACTCTAAGTGGGTCTGGCGTAAAACAAAAGATGAGTATGCCGAAAAGCACCTCATGCCCACCGTGAAGTATGGTGGAGGATCTGTGATGCTGTGGGCCTGTTTCTCTTCCAAAGTCCCTGGGAACCTTGTTAGGGTGCATGGCATTATGAACGCTTTGAAGTACCAGGATATATTAAATAAAAACCTGATGGCCTCTGCCAGAAAGCTGAAGATGGGTCGTCATTGGGTCTTTCAGCAGGATAATGATCCAAAACATGTGGCAAAATCTACACAAAAGTGGTTCAGCAGTCACAAACTCAAGGTCCTCCCATGGCCATCTCAGTCTCCAGACCTCAACCCAATCGAAAACCTGTGGGGCGAGCTAAAGAGAAGAGTGCATAAGAGAGGACCCAGGACACTGGATGATCTAGAAAGATTGTGCAAAGAAGAATGGTCAAAAATCCCTCTCTCTGTGTTCTCCAATCTTGTGAAATGTTATAGGAGGAGATTAAGTGCTGTCTTGTTGGCAAAAGGAGGTTGTACAAAGTATTAACATCAGGGGTGCCGATAATTGTGGCATGTGACATGATTTCAAGTTTTATTTTTTTTTCTAAATGTGTGATTTTTTTACCACCAAAGTAATGTACTTAAATAAAAGGTTGGATTTTTCTCTTTTTTTGCATTTGGGTTCTATGTTGTTTTAAAAAAAAGGAGAATTTTTAGAAGTCCACGACCACATCTTAAACAGGGGTGCCAATAATTGTGGAGGGCACTGTATCTGGTGTGAAAATGTCAATAATATTGCTAACAGCTCAGTTTGTTAGATTAATTAGCAAGTATTCCAGATGTCAGCCTATTCATGTTATAGCCAGACAACAAAACTTTGTGAGTTATAAAGGGACAGAATACACTTTTAAAATTTTTTTGGGGGGAATCTGGGAACAAAATAAATTCTTATATATTCATTCAATTTGTTTATGCAAGTCGCATCAACTATCCAGGTTTTTTTTATGTAATCCTATTAACTATGGAAGCTTTCACACAACTAACGCAAAGTCATTTCACTTCATCCTGAGCAAATGAGGAAAACCCAGCTTTTTTTTTTTCATTTAATCATATACACTTGCATGTAAGTTTTACATAATAGAATATACCAACGTATCTTTATAAATTGCTGTCAGTTCTTATTTTAATAATGTAATAATGTAGCTCCTATTTAGGTCACTATGGCTATATAATAAATCATGCAGCGCCCCCGGTGGCCCTCTGTCCTACATAACCGGAGGGTTTTTTTCTCCACAACATATTATTTTATTATAAGATTAATAATTCATATTCTAATTTGACTTGTTCAAGTGAATTTACTTCATTAAAATTTGACATCATCTTTCAAGGGGTGTACTTTTACTGTTGCGGGTCAGAGTTGCAGTAATTCTCGATTCAATCTCAGGAACACAGTTGACAATATTGAAATAAACCCTAACTTGGAAGCCAAGCCATTAGAGTGCACTATACTATCAAACCTAGGGGTAATTTAGCATAGCTTATTCATCTGCTGGTATATTTTGGGAAGAAAGGAAAAAAAACAGTGAACACGAAGGAAACTGACCTGGGAACAGAACAGAAACTTTTCTAGTTTATAAGCCCAGAAACTTCACACATAGTTCACCCAGCTCAGGACAGACCCGAGGGACAGTGGAGCAGAGAGGCAGCAATGCTACCAGCTGCGCCACCATGCTTTGCCATATTTAATTTTGTTATCAAATTAAACAATTCTTATTACATGTGGTTCATTACAGTCTACATGATGAATGATCTGCTTTGGATATTAGAAAACATAGTCTTTTTCTCACTAAATATGGTCTCTATAAATGCTTGCAAAAAAAAGAAGAAAGTTTTACAATTTTGATATATTTCATAACAGGCCAATTGTAGCTCTGAAATTTGGAGCTATGACTGTTATTCAGCTATTGGTGAGTTATTCTGTGATCTGGTTGCTTGACATTTTGACATTGTCGCTGTCTTTGTAAGCCACACACTTGAATTGCAATCACGTTTTTGTTTGACATTCAGTGCCCTGCTTTAAGCTGTAAATGACTATAGGTTGACTCTAGTGGTCTGGTTTATCAGATTATTACATTACATTCAGATACAATTTCACTGCATTGCATGATGGCCTTTACCATCCCATTGTAGAAAAAGCCCTCATGAAAAATTTGGGACTTTATACATGTTTAAATATGCTTTGACCCTCAAATCTACACACTCACATAATTAGCAAAGTCCATTAAAATGAGGGTTCCATTTAAAGTCTGAAAGACTACATTTTAACAGGATTATTTTTTTTTTTTTTGCCTCAACTCGTGATGTGAAAATGTGTTGTTGTTTTTTTACAGCTTTTATGTAATTCTCTAAGTGGTAGCTTGTACTCCTGAGATGCGTTGTGATTACATACTCGCTGTGATAAAACATTCATGTTGCTCTTTCTGATAACCGGGCTCACGATTACTTGCTCGGAAAGTAGGTTTCATGGATTATTGCATTTTAAATGTTTCATGGCTTCAATTTGTTTTTAAAGTGTGACAAAGTTTTTTTTTCAGACAGATTTTTTCTGTATAACTTTTTGTATAAAATGATTTTTATGTCTTATTGTGGCTTGACTAAACATAAACCATAGCACATTCTGTATATGTGAATCATTACACACAAATCGTGGCTCGGTCTAGGATCCTCCTGGACCCAACTGTAATGTCATGCAAGTGGATCGTTTTTACTTTCCTGTGGGTGGAAGCAAGTAGAGCAAGCAGACAGATTTAAAGTTCACAAGACAAATAAAGGCCACTTTAATTACCATCAGCATATGATGCATGTATTAAGTTTATTCATTCATCATCTGTAACTCTTTCATCCTGTTCAAGGTCATTGTCATTTAATTGAGTAATTGGTTTAAATTATGAGAAATAGATGCAACTACGTTCTTCAAAAAATAGTTCCTGAAACCAGTAATTAATGTGGGAGGGGATGGGATTTATCAAACTCTCTGCAGGATCAGTGAGATTGTTTGAGTGAAGGAGTGGGTTAAAATGGTCAACCATTCAGCAGAAATGGACAGTACTGATCATAACATCTACATGATCAGGGGGATTTATGAAAGTCTCTGCAGGCAGGATCAGGCAGAATTGGTCTGGTTTGAAAGAGAGGATGAGACTAGTAAGTATTTGTGCAAGAGCAGATGAGATTGGTCAAACGTTTTATGAGGGTCTGTAGGATTGGTCAAACCGTCAGAGGGAGCAGGTGAAATTGGTCTGCAGCAGCTGGCAGGATTGGTTAAACTTTTTGCCAGCATGGGATGACTGGTCATATTTTATGCTGGAGTGTAGGAAATTTGTAACACTGGGAGCAGGTGCAATTAGTCAAACCTTTTGTGGGAGCAGGTGTGATTGGTCATGAATGTCTGTGGGAGTTGGTAGGATTGGCCAAATTTCCTTTTGGAGTCCTGAGATGAATTCGATTTAAAAACAAACAAACAAAACCAGGCCCATTTACAAGTCTAGAATGATCCTCTGGTACAATGCCAAAGTGTGATAATAGTGTCTATGAGAAGTAATTCCTGGATTGGATTATCCACTTTTAACTGGCTGAAAACCAAATGTAGATATAAATACTTCTCTTTATTAATTATTTATGTAGTATTTTTTGTCATTATATTCAGGAGAAAAACTGTTTAGTGAAATTGGTGCATGAAACTCCATTGCTTTTAATGCAAGTCTTTTAAGCCACAGTATAATCCACAGTGATTATATAACATCAATTTTCCTGTAATTTTCTGTCCTTTGAGAGAGTTCATAAGATATGTCAATAACCAACCAGCACTAACATTCTTTCTCTCTCTCTCTCTCTCTCTCTCTCTCTCTCTCTCTCTCTCTCTCTCTCTCTCTCTCTCTCTGTCTACCTTTGATGTAATCAGGTGTGCAATCAGGGTAAGTTGGTAGCCAGGTATTTACCCCATTTGTAATCTCCTGCTTATATATTCATGGCAATTTTCTTAGCCTCCTTCTCAGACTGTAAATTTTCTAGCTCCTCCCAATTAGATAATGTTATCTCTCTGCATTTAAATTACTTATTTCTACTACTATATATTAAAAGTTGACAAATCTTTTAAAAATACCCTAAAAACATCATAAAGTCAAACAAAAATGATCAATAGTTTCAAAACTTTATCTACCGCTGTCTAAAGTAATATAGATCATTGCCAAATTTTATATTCACTGATGCATCAAGATTAGTCTAAACAGGAGCTCTAACAGTTTAGTGGGTGAATCACATCACTATGAATTTTCTGTAATTCTTGAACCTGTGTTACATTAGCATCCAAGTACAAATCACCAGAATGTGCAGGGTCAACAGAGTTCAATTAGATGAGTGAAGGTGTTAGCATTGTACCATGACCTGTGGTTTTGCCAGTAGCCTACTCAGCAGCTTGAAAGCCACGTTATGACACTGTAAAGATCTTGATATGCACTTCCTCTTTGTAATGAGCTCTCATGGGTGTTTAGTTGACTTACTATTGGTTGTTAACAATGGCTGCTGCATGGGATTTAACTGGAATCTAATACAGCACAATTCTTGGAAGGCACTTCATCCAAAGGGTTAGGAGCAACATTAATAATTTTGTGTCAACTTCATCCACTTCACCAGTAGTCTAATCAATTTCTTTATCTTGGAAAAAGCCATGCAAATACATATAAGCAATCCTCAAATTTGCCTCAAAATATACTTGTGTGATGATGCCTTGATTTCTTACATAATCAGTTAAAAAATGGACATAATATTATTAATAATTTTACAGTTAAATTCACATTTTATTCACAAAATAATTATTTTACTATTATATTTACTTTCAGAATGCCAGACCACTATCTTTAACTTTTTTAAATATAATTTGTGATGTTGAAGTTTTTATTTTTTTCTTTATGTACCAATGATTATATGAATTATTTTTTTTATACAATCATGTTAAAGGATTTAAATTTAAATACAAATTTTATAGATGGAAGATCCTTATATTCAGAAGAGATAACATTTTTCTATAACAAAATATTAAAAATGAATAGTAAAAATAACTGACTTGAACTTGTATACTGTAAATAAGGCTACATATCAACCTAATTAAAAATGCTAATGTTCAGATTTAGCACGAGAGGTTTTCATGTAAAAGGAGGCCACTAATTCCTGTATTAATGAGCAAGTATCATTAGTCGAATGCATACAAATTACTGGAGCCTCAACCCACACAGGAGATGCTATGCATCTACAAGAATTTTATCTCTTAACTTTTGCTGAATCTGTTTTTAGCTCTTCCTGTGTCCGTATGCTTAAATATCTTTCTCTCTTGTATTAAAAATCTTAGTTTATCTGAAATCTTGCAGTGTGTGATTTATATGGGTTGCATATATCCACCTCTCTGAACGTGTCAGAAAGAGGACCAGTGGAAAATTACATTGGGATCCAGAGTTAGTTTTGTCCCAGACAGGAGTCAGGAGTCAGGAACCAGTTATGCAGCACAACTGATTTGGTTTATGAAGGATTTGAAAATTAGGTCTAAATGACTTCGATTGGCTGAGCTGTGTGGGGATTTAAATCCAAAATCTGCTGAAAGTTTGCACGTCAAGGAGGAGGGCTAGTAATCATTGATCCAGGTCATTGCAGTTTAAAGCTGCTGGGAACAAATTGCACCAGGTTTAATCTTCAGCTCAAGGCCCCATGATGACTTAACCAGCTCTGTGAATATGACTTCAGCAATTTGAATTCTTTTGTTGCCTGGAGAAATAAGATTTTATGGAATCTCCTGGGTCCTGTGATGACTTAACTTGCTTTGTGAAAATAACTGGCTTGAGCTGTTGGAAGCTTTTTTTTTGTTGGTGCTGCTTGGACAAATGAGATTTTGTAGACCTTCCCGAAAAAAAAAAAAAGAAACAAAAAATTGTTAACAGTTTCTGTACGTTTCCTTCTGCAACCATATTAAACTTTAACAGAAAGAAATAAAAATGTGAAAAAGCGTGCGGTTTTGCTTGCGGGAGTAATGATAGATGGGGTAAACTTCCTGTCTGTTAGGTAGAGGGAAGTTCAGATCGATAATGAGCTGTAGCTGTTCAGACCTTGTCTATGTGGAAATGTCGGGTGGGGGTGGTGGTGGTGGTGGGGGGGGGGTGCCTGTGGGGGGTGTTGGTAGCGGTAATAGGATTTATTTGTCTTCTTAAATGATTAGATTCACAGGTTTAGGCATATAAGAGGCAAAGGACTGTTTACTGAATGATTAGATATATGAATGTAGCCCTAGAGAGACCTGAGTGTATAGTCACAAATTAAAACACACACAACCTCTAATACTGTATTAATGCTTCATGTTAATACCACAAACAAACAAACAGATGACATTCTGCACTTACTGTATTGTTTAATATAATATGAAATTGTATTGTGTGATTGTCATCTGCTGTAAGGGATGTGTCAGTAATGAAACACAGAGAGATAGTGAGTTTTGAGAATTACATACATTGCTTCATGTAATTGATCTGAGAATAAACTTGCCCTTGGCTATATATACTGTGGACGGAAGCAGGATGGTTTGGTGTTCATAAAGTGGTACTTCAGCATTAATGCCAGAGGCTGGTGATCTTATCAGACAGAAAAAAACAAAAAACAAATGTCAAATCCAATAGACAAATAAATGTATAAATCAATAAAGGATTGCATTTATAACCATTAGGTTCTGGCTTCTGGGAATAAACACCTTTCTGTTCTTTCTGTTCTTTCTGTTCTTTCTGTTCTTTCTGTTCTTTCTTTCTTTCTTTCTTTCTTTCTTTCTCTACATCACTTATGGGCATGAGCTTCACAGACCATAAAATAAGTGATTTTATTGCTAGGCAACTAGCATTTGCACAAAGCGAGCAGAAGAGCCCACACTATCTCTCAGTGTTCTTTGTGCGAGAATGTGGGAGAGGGCTATCACACGCATATTTCTATCGGAAACAAATACCAAACACCTATGGCCATTTTTTTCATAGAATAAAATTTGAGCTTGATATACATACATTGTGAATCTGCTATAAAATACAGATCCGTACCATTATCAGTAAAATGATTGAAAAGAGGATTTGGCTCTGCAAGGCTCATGGTGTTTGCAGGAATTCATCCCAGCCATGCTCAACACAATCTGATTCACAAATAAGATTTACTTATGTTTAACGAATGGAGCTTATCAGCAGGGTCGGACAACGTTTAGAACTGAAAAAAAAAAACTATTAGACACAGTAAGGCACAAGGACAAAGCTGAGAAATCCATATCTTAATGTTTCAATCGAGCTTTTAACCTAAAAATGTGCTCCATATAAGATGATTTAATAGATTTTGCTGAGTCTTACAGTGTTATTAGTGTCACTGAGTTTAATATGCTGAGCTGCCAGACTGTTAATTTTAACTCTTGGCAGTAGATTCTTGCATTGCTGAGTTAAAACACCACCATAATAAGATATCAGATATCCTTAACAATGTCCATTCATTTAAGCAGATAAATAAAAATAAATAAATAAATAAATAGATAAAGAAAGAAAGAAAGAAAGAAAGAAAGAAAGAAAGAAAGGTTTGACAGGATTATGTTACATCTCCAAACTGTTTCATTCGACCTTACCCTGCTATTAACCCATAGTCACATTCATCATTACACGAGTGCTTTGTTTAAACCGACAAAACACACCCATTTATAATAATTATTGGCACTTTAGCAATATTGAAGAGGCAAATGGAAATATCTACTTTGTCTGTGTGTTTAAAATGGACCTACAGCATTCAAATGGCTCATTTCTCATTTCAACACAAGCAAAGCAGGTAATGGCGCAAACATTAAAACGCTGTATACAAATTCCGCCTTAATAGCTCTCATTCATCACACGCAAATGCTAATGCTAGAATTTTGACAAATGCAGAGTCTGGAAAAAATTGAGCCATCATCTATCGAGTTGACTTAATGTAAACCTGAAATAACTTGAAGGTTATTATTTAAAACAAATTTCTAAACCAGAAAGCTGGTATTTTTACAAATATTGCAAATACATAGGATTAGTTTTAATATTGTTTTGAGCTAATTAATCAATTGATGATCTAATTCATTCATTAATTACTTTTATCATTCAAGTAAAATGGCTAATTGACAAATTAATTTATCCCAGTAAAGCAATTAAAGTAGTGTAGCATTTTATTTGAAATATAAAGATACTGTACACTAAGGCATTCATTAGCATTGCAAGCATACCGCCTCTAATAAAGCAATGCTGGAGGAATTATAAAAAGCTTATGCCAAAACTCACAGGATGCCATTAAAGGTTTTATGGTAATACTTTGCTTTTACGAGAAATGAGGAAGAGGCCTCAATTATCTTTATGGGTCAACTGTTCAAGACTGTTGGTTTTTATTTCAGGTTACAACAGGTTATCAATTTTGTTTTGCCAAAAGTACATTTAAGCTTTTAGACTTTTTCTATGTAGTCATTTCATTACTATTTATTTAAATGAGTGTGGGGTTTGCCTGTGAGTAAACACAAGCTATTAGCTTACAAGATAAGAAATTACTGACATAAATGTCGCATAGTATTTACACGCAGAGTCTTTCTACTTATGTCTCAGCACGGTTTGGTAAAACATTTTTATTTTATATCAGTACACATGGATGCATAAACAAGTCCCAATATACACTAAAGTATATGGGCAAAGGTATTGGGACACCTGACTGTTCCAGCCATATGTTGTTCCTGCCCAAACTGTTACCACAAAATTGGATCCACACAATTATATTGGATATCAAGTCAGTCAAGTCAAGTTTATTTGTATAGCGCTTTTCACAACAGACATTGTCTCAAAGCAGCTTTACACAAATCAACAGTGAAGGTGAATGGTGTGAATTTGTCCCTGATGAGCAAGCTGTGGCGACTGTGGCAAGGAAAAACTCCCTTAGATGTTATGAGGAAGAAACCTTGAGAGGAACCAGACTCAAAAGGGAAACCCATCCTCATTTTGGGTGACATCAAGAGTTTGATCATAAATCTTTCAACAATACAGAACACTGGAGAGTGAGAGCTAACATGAGCACTGGAGTATAAGATTATAAGTGATGTTCTTTCTGCAGTCTTATACAGTCTATATGGTTAGTAGCTCCGAGTTTTATGAGCTCAGCATTTGTGATCACCACAGATCCAGCATCAGCTTCTCCATGCCAGAGCCTTTAAACACTCCAGGAGGTCCAATGCCAAACTCCACACATGTAGCGGGATCCAAATGGCACTGGATATCTCTAAAAGTGGTAGCTTTTTTTCCTTCACTTTAACTTGGGGACACAAACCTATTTTACCTTGACAATGTTTCTGTGCACAAGCAAGCTCCATGAAAATATAGTTTAAATTCATTGAAGTGAAAGATCTTGAGTGGCCTGCCATAGAGCTCTGACCGCAAGCCTACTAAACACATTTGGATTGAATTGAAAAGCTAAATGTTCCCCAGGCCTCCTCACCCATCAGTAGCTGACTAACACACTTGTGGCTGAATGCGCAGAGATCCCCACAACCACAATCCAGAATCTAGTGGAACATCTTCCCAGAAGAGTGGAGGTTATTAAAACAACAAATGGGGACTAAATGTGAAGAGGGATTTTCACAAAGCAATTACTTTTATTAATGTAGATAAAGAGAAAGAAAGTAAGAGGGAGATAAAGAAATCTCAGGAATGGTTTGGTCTCTTTACTTAAAATCAGCAATTTGCTCAATAACAAGCTGGCTGTGGTTGGAGAGTTGTATTCATCACTGTGGCACTTGTGGCTTGCTCTCAAAATCTTGCTTAAATTACTTAAACCACTTAATTTCTCCAGTGAAATGGCACGCACACACACGCTCATTTACATGGCGATTGCAATTCAGAGTGTTATTTCCACTGCCTACATAACATTCAAAGAAACAGACTGGGCACTAAACATGCAAAGTGAACCATGAGGGATGGCAAAGGCATCTGTTAAATCATTAGTGTCCTTTATTAAAAAAAGAAATACGAATATTAAAAAAAAATATTAAGCTAGCAGCTTTAGTTAACACTGGGACATATTCTTAAATAAAGTGAATAAGTTAATAAATTATTAATGTGCGTATTTAATACTAATTTAGCCCACAAGGGGAACCGGCACACTGATGTGTTGCAAATGTCACATAAAGCATAATTAGCTGTAAACAAGGACTTGGTTTCTTATTTATGTTGCTTTGCACAAGATTTTACTTTTTAAATTTTAATTTAACCTAAGCAGCAACAAGCATGCAGACGCAAATTATCGGTCTCAGTCACATTAAGCATACAGACGATCCTTAACTAAAAATCTTTGCACATGACCTTATAGAATTTTGAAAAAACAAACAAACAAACAAAAAAAAAAAAAAAAAAAAAAAAAAAAAAATATATATATATATATATATATATATATATTAAGAAATTACTAACTAAAATACAAATGTTAAGCATTCTGAGTTTAAAGTGCAGTATATGGACAAAGGTTTGTGGACACTTGACTATAAGATTTTACTGTACTTTTGAAGATCCCATACCACATTTGCTATTATAATAACCTCCGCTCTCCTCGGAAGATGCTCCACTAGATTTTGAAGTGTGCTTGTGGACACTTTAGCCAGAAGGGTCTTAGTAATCTCAGGTACTGGTGTCGGTGAGGTGAGGAGGCCTGAGGTGTTCCAATTCATCCCAAAGGTGTTCAGGAACGTTGAGGTCACATTTCTATTGCAGGCCACTCAAGTGCTTCTTCTTTAACCCATATAAACAAAATCTTCATGAAGCTGGCTTAGTGCACAAGGACATTGAAAAGCAGAAACAGGTTTGTGTCAACAAGTTTAAGTCAAGTGAAAATTTTATGCTTTTGCATCCAGCAAAATACAATTGTGCACTTCCAATTTTTGTTCGAAATGTCAGGTGTCCTATTACTGCTTTTCCAGATAATGTAATTCTCTGCTGGTAATAACATTTGTTTTATACAAGAAGCTTCATTTTATTTATTATTTTAAAAATTGATGTACATTTAATATGTTATCATTAACTGACTGTTCAAATGCCTCAAGCCTTATAAAGCTGTGTGTCAACACATGCAATTCAAGAAACAAATCTCACCCATTCCTAGACTTATATTTTACTAATTATGACCATGAGGTCCTTATCTTAAACGGTCTGTTTATGGTTTAAACCTCAAATACTACTCAGATATCTCTTCTCTCAAATTTAATATCAGCTGATTGACTGATGAGGTACAAATCAGGCATCTTTCTGTTTTTCTTTCTCTTTCTCTTTCCCAGAAGACACCTGGGCCAATGCATAAAGGGTCTTTTCGGTTCATAGGCCCATTCAACCCCTACCACAGAGTGAACCAAAGGGACAGGAAAAGACAAAAAAGAAAATCACAATAAACAAACAAAAATGAACATGGAAACTGACAGAAAGCAGAGATTGAACCAACCATTGGACATGAGCCAAGCACATGGAAGCAGAACAAGTTAGATAGCAGTGGATTGACCTTCATGCAGGCCAAGGAACTGCAAATGAGACTCATAAGGTGAATGGATGAATGGAACCTGGAATGTGCAGGGGAAGTGAAAAGGCCTTGCTCATTCAGGTGTCAGAAGAACAAAGATATGCTTCTATATTATTGACCTCACACTGGAAATAGATTATGGTACTGTGGTCATTATGAGGTATAATCACTTTGAGGCTTTCACTTTGTCTGGGCATTTAATTATGATACAATTGAATTAGAAGTCATTGTAATCCAATAGTCAATATTTCTTATGCATATACTGTACCTAACCAAGTATTACACATTTATGCAGTTCTATATTAAATTTTTTTTTTTTTTCATGTTAATGGAATACTAATTCCTCTTGGACCACTGAGCTTCCCTGGCTGACCCCCCAAAGGGCTGTAACTAAATGTGTCTGACATCAATAACTTAAAAATGCCTGAAACCTGGACAACTAAGACCTAGAAGCTACACTTTTTTTTTACTTTTGTTAGGTGTACTACATTCCATGCCTTGCCCAGTTTGAATGCTTCTCTCCATCTTTATTTATTAGGGGCATGCAGGGTTTAGAGCAGCTCAGTGGGCTTGACAGCTGACTCAAAAAAGCTATTTTCTCTGAAATGGTGCTGGTTCAGATAACTGTCAAGCTATCCTGGACATGGTCATTGCAGATCTGAAACCTATCCTGGGAACAGGTCCTATCCTTCAAGGGCATGCTCTGGACACCAGGGCACATACCAACACGTATTTTGAGTTGTCATTTTGTGTTTGCATGATGTTTAAACAAAATTCTGCCACTTCCTCCTTGTGAATAAGTAAGGTATGCCCTTTGAATCCATGACAGTTTTCTTGGCCGATGACATGGCCATCATCACACACAGCATACATGTTTTCGGGAAACTTTTAAACAAATAACCTTATTTATTATCTGTGATGCAGAAATTGAAAGGTCTTTTGAAAATACCCTGTTTAACTTATGAGTAGTACTTTAATTTGGATGGATGTGTGCTGTTCTTGCGACGGTGTTCCCGTAAGGTCCTCTCAGTGTGCCGCTGGCTGTGCAGTAATTTTCCCAGATGCTTTTACACAGCATGCATCCTTTTACAGTCACTTTGATTTACCTAGGGCATGCAAAGAGCTCCTCAGACATCTGCAGCTCCCTGGGGACAGCTTTCCTTCCTCGACTGGATATGTAAAACAGATAAATGGCTTTTTGCTTGAGTGATGTCCATTACCTTTATACTTTACACACCTCTGGTATTTGTTATCCCTCTATTTGGACTGAACTTCTTGCTTAAACTATGTTCACATCAAAGTTGATAGAATTTTGACTTCATGCCCTTTCCTTTTCGAAAGATTTCACTCTCTCTTGCCAAAGCATATTTACAAGTTTTCTTTAATAGACAATAGGGTACAAGTTAATTTGTTTTAAATGTTAGCAAATATGTAAGAACAGGGTTGGTTCCTTGACATTTTAGAAACAATTTTTTCTTATTTCACTACAAATATTTATTTCCATCAAAATTCAAGCGATGGGTGAAGATCCACCTCTTTCTATAACACTTAAACTAACACTTTACAGGTTTGGCAAAAAAAAAAAAATAAAAAAATAAAAATAAAAAAAAAAAAATATATATATATATATATATATATATCTAGCATGCCATTGTAAATTTATTTATTGATAGAGACTCAAAGTACTTTTCTACGTTGCTCTGGACAAGGGCATCTGGTAAATGCCACAAATGTAAATGTAAATTTTTTAAGCTGTGCAATAAGGTTATCTTGGCTTAACTAGAACAAATAGAAATATCGTAAGTTCACTGGGTCTAATATGTTTCATATGCTTTATGTAACTTCAAGTCCATCAGTGCACTCAAAGGTTTTTTTGGAGATTTTGAGGTTGCTGTTCAATGTTCTGCTTCTTAGGTTGCAGGGATGTAAATTACTGACTTGGATGTCAGAGCTATGACAAGCACACGTGCATGAAATCGGCAGGTTATTAAGTAAAGTCGGGAATAACAGGAAGGGAGTGAAAGAGATAGAGCAGGAGAATGAAAAGAGAATGAATCACAGGTTTAGCATTGAGATTGATTTGGTTCCTTATCTATTGGTTGTGGTGGGTTTCATCCGTGGTTAATTCTTACCCGCCCACACACTCTCTTTCCCCTCTCTCTTGTCCTTGAGTCCCTCTTCCTCTTGGCAGCTTTGTTAAGTGTAGTCTGGCTATGAAAAGTCAGGAAAGTTTAATAGTGGCAATAGCGAGAAAATTAGCACTAGATAAAAGTATGTAAATTTCTAGTAAAACTATATTTACTTAACTATACACTTAAATGTTCTATCTTCAATGTTTTCTATGTTCTTATATATTTACCCTTTTATCTATTGTTTTTACACTGCATTCACATTAGGACTATTTTTCTATAAAATTAACACTATAAAGAGTAAAACAAAGTGATTCACACAACACATATCCTGGAACGAAAACAAGACCACCATTAGCTTCTAGCTTGTAAAGAATCACTAATATTATATGGTATAAATATTCTTACATACAATATTAATGATGGGTGGCAAAGTAGTGCAAAATGACATATTGCCACATCATAGCTCCAGGATGTGTGGTTCAGTCCTGACCTCAGAAAATCATGTCTGTGTATGGATTAGCTATGCTAATTTCATATCGAAGTCTCTTTAAAATATTTGGATGATAGCTTTTTTAGAGTTGGTGTGTTTACACCATATTTCATGGATGGCTAATGCAGGTCTCTTGTAAACCTATGAACACTAGCTTCAAATTAAGTGTTTTTGTAGCCTTTGATAATCTTTTACTCAAATCAGAATAACTCATGACAAAAGCAGTATCAGCTGCACACGTTTCCAAGAACATACACATCTTTAAATGCCGTTCAAGAAAATCATTAATTATTAAAGCATGGTGGTCAAAGCATTGTGTTTTGAGGGTGTATTTCATCCGTTACGAGTCGAGAACTGTCTAGAGTAAAGGGCAAAATGCAAATCAATCCCAGATTCAAGACCTGTTCCAGTCTGCAAAACACTTGAGGGCTGGATGTTTACTTTTCATTGACATTGACACAAACTATGCTACAAGAAGCTACACTGGTATGGTTCAGGAACCCAGTAACAGCCCAGTAAAAGCATATACCTCATTTGGATTGAGAAACCATGGCAATTGCATTTACATTTACATTTACATTTGCGGCATTTAGCAGACGCCCTTATCCAGAGCGACATACAAAAGTGCTTTAATTGCTGTTCACCAATGCCTAAGATTGAGCAAATTTGCTAAAAAAAAAGAATGAGCAAACACATCTCAATCAAGACTAAGCAATTAGAGACATGTGTGAGAAGAATTGCTGCTGGAACTCAAAACCAAATATGTTTCAACCAAGTATTGACTCAGGAGATTGGATACTTAGGCAAACAGCACATGTCAATTTCTCTGTTTATTTGACCTTTTGTTTTACAATGAAATAATGTTTTGTGTGACATTTTCAATCTTTTTTAAATGTTTGGCACATTGTGTAATAAACTTTATTTAAAATCTTGATTGCAATAGGCTATAAATGTGAAAGGGTTAATACATATGGTAAGGTGCCACAGTTCAGATTTTAAATACTGTATCATTTATAGTTGGAAGTGAAGCAATCTCTTGTTTACTGTATGAGTAGCTATAACTTTTTTTTTAAGATAACCTTTTTTTCTGTAAATAACACACTTAGACCAATAAATACACATTCTAGACATTGCAAAATACATACTTTTTAATTGAGCAATACAGCTTCAGGTTGTGTGTGTGTGTGTGTATATATATATATATATATATATATATATATATATATATATATATATATATATATATATATATATATATATATATATATAAAATCCTTGTGGAGGCTTGATTAATAATAAAGCGTTTTCAGCAGTTGCAGAAGAATAGAGACCCAAATGTGCAAAAAGAATGTGAGATCTGACAGCATTCTTGAACAATCTGATTATGATATGAGAAATCACAGGGCTAATACAAAAACAAGTAGAATCCAGATCTCACTCTGCCAGGACTTGGATTGAATTTTTGGACCCTTGGTATGTGTCCCGTCTTCATACATGTGAAATTGAAGTCAAGTGTTGATTACACACGTCTGATTCAAAGTGTGAGGGTGTTTCCTTTTTGGTGTTTTTTTTTTTTTTTGTGTTTTACAATTATAATTTTTAAAGTTCGTTTTATATTCACTATTTTTTTCTCAAATGCTAAAATAATGCAGTGTAAACCAGAAAAAAAACAACACAAGGCTTCAAACAGAAAAACAGAAAAACAAACTAGACATGAAACATTGTTTTAATGATCTGGGATTGACATTTTCAAAAATGGGTAATGGTATTCTTTTTTTTTTATCTTTGTGTTTGCTTATTTATTTATTTATTTATTTATTTATTTATTTATTTATTTATTTATCCATTCATTCAATTATTATATTATATTATTATTAGATTTAATTTGTGATTTTTTTTAACTTTGTTTTCATTTGTTAACTTAAAAAATTCAGACAAATATATGGCCTTTATAGCAACACATGCATTTATGATGTAGGTTTATTCTACAAATCATTCATAGCATTTTTCACAACTACACACATACAAGCAAATTATCTTGTATAGAAGTAGCATATTTTCCTGAAATCCAACAGTTTTGCATCATACACAAATGTATTCATTGTCAGATATGTACAGTCCCAGAATGATAGCAACCTGTCAAAACAGAGGGTTTGCCTTAGGCCTGTATCTTTGTAGAATAGTTTTCATGAACTTTATCCAAAATCTTAACCCTAGATTTGGTGTATAAAAAGATAGAAAGGCAGAGCAAACTTTATCTAAAGCTATACAAGCAGTAAAATTTGAGTGCCCATGTGGACTGTGTCAATAATGTATCAGTCGCGACTAATGGTTTTCAAACCGAGACAAGTAGAGAGCATTTTTTCCATAGTTGTCTTAAGTGTTATAGGCTGCCACCAAATCTCTGAAGTAGAATGAGAATGAATATTGATGTAAAAAAAAAAAGAAAACACTTATCATTGGAAAGTGGAATAGAATTGGAGGAAAATGTAGAGAATATATGCATGAATATATGAAAATTTTACTTTTCACATTACTTATTATATCTTTTTTTTGATTCATACTTATATTTTTTCCTATACAAATATATAAGCTGCATAATAAAACACATACAGAAAAAAGTAATTTAAAGCAGTTAAAGCATTGTTTTGCAATGACCGAATACCAGTATGCTTTGTTATAGCAGTCATTTTCAGCGTTCATTACAATTAACACTTTCCTCAACCCAATGCTGATAGTATAATTAGATAATTAAATAGACAGGAACTTGGTGATGAACTTGGAAATGTATATTTTGATCATGTGGAAAACATTAGTGTTTAGAAACAAAGAAATGAACTGAAAGAAATTAAGTTGCACTTGTCAAATAAAATAAATAAATAAACACATTCATGACCCAATGTTTATTTCATCTGTGAGAAACAATATTTAAATAAAAAACTATCAATATAATCCTGGGGTATGATTAACATATTTGCAGAGGTTAATTGAAATCGTCTCTAGGTTACGTATGTAACCCTAGTTCCTTGAGGGAACGAGACGCTGCGTCGAAAGGCTTTGGGAACGCGCCTGAGTGTTCACGCTCTGAAACAATTTGTGTAATCAGTCAAAAATTGGACGCTGGCCGTCACCGGTGAGGTGACGTCAAGACCAGGAGTATAAAGCGCATATGAGAGAGGACAGCGGCGGCTTCTGCAAGGGAGAAGGAAGCGCTGCAGGGACGCCGGCGGTGTGACATAGAGACGCAGCGTCTCGTTCCCTCAAGGAACTAGGGTTACATACGTAACCTAGAGACGTTCCCTTTCAGGAACTCGAGCTGCGTCTAAACACTTTGAGAACGAGTGTCCAATCACGCCAGATTGACCAGTCCCTGCCTAGTGTGTGCCTGTCACCACAGCTAGAGAAGGACTGAGGGGCCAAGAGTGGCACTGCGGTCTAGGTTATAGAACCGCACAAAAGGCCAGTGGGGTGGACCAACCCGCAGCGTTACACAGGTCTCGGGGGAACTCCAGAGGACCGAGACTCTGAGGCAGCCACACTCCGGGTGGAGAGAGCTCTGACCCCGAATGAAGCGGGGAGACCAGAGGACCCATAAGATGTGATCGCATCAACAATGCACCTGCTCAGAGCCAGCTTAACAGCAAGGAAGGCCTCTCTTGAGAGGGCTGTAGCAGACGAGCAGCTGATAGGTCCTTCTCCAAGGGCCCGTCCCGTGGACGTAGGTGTCCAGTGCGCGCACCGGACAAGGCCGGTCCAGTTTCTCCTGGTCTGGGGCCTGGACCAGAGGAGGATAGAATGCCTGTAATCTCATGGGTCGTGGGACAACCGATGGCACCTCGCGGATGTAATCCCCTGTACAGGGGTACAGGAAGGCACCAACCCTACCTGGGGTAAACTCCAGGAAGGAGGGCGGGGGGGGGGGGGGGGGCGCATCGACTGCGCCTCCCCTACCCTTTGATAGAGCAGATGGCCAACAAGAACGAGGTCTTGATTGAAAGGTGCATCGGCTAAGGCTCAAAGGGGGATTCAGAAAGAGCCCCCAAACAACGGCCAGGTCCCACCTAGGCACTCCAGGTTGCACCGGGGGCCTCAGCCTCCGGGTGCCGCGGAGAAAACGCTTTACCATCGGACTTCGCCCAGAGATGGCCCCGGCCACGGGGGCACGATAGACCGAAATGGCAGATGCGTAGACTTTTATGGTGGACAGAGCCAACCCCTGGCAACTGTCCCTGGAGGAATTCCAGCACTGAACCAACCGGGCAGTGGACTGGATCCAGCTGGCGGTGCTAACACCACGAGCAGAACAGCTGCCACCTGGTGGCATACGACCTCCTCGTGGAGGGAGCTCTGGAGCGGAGAATGGTCTCTACCACCTTGGAGGAGAGACCAGAACCTCGGAGCTGTGCCCCCTCAGGGGCCACATCCTCCACAGCTCTGGGCGGGGGTGAAATACCCCCTAACCGGTAAAGAAGACCCCTCCTCAGAGGAATCCTCTACGGAGGATGCTTGAGGAGAGCCACCATGTCTGTGAAACATAGTTTGCGCGGCCACCATGGCGCTACCAGGAGGAGACTGACTCCGTCCCGGCGAACCCTCTCCAGAACTCCCGGAAGCAGCGCGACTGGGGAAGTTTACAGACGCAGCCTTTCCCCGGGTCTCAACACCCGCCTCAACAGGGTGTCTGCTGCCTCGTTCAACCAGCCCGGGATGTAAACTGCCCTCAATGAGAGGAGCTTCCCCTGGGCCCAAAGGAGGATCTGGCGCACCAGCCTGCACAGGGGGCGCGAACGCAGATCTCCTAGATGGTTGACGTAGGGGACCACCGCTGTATTGTTCGTACAGACCAACTCGTGGTGACCCCTGAGGTCCGAGAGGAAGTGCTTCAGTGCTAGAAGCATGGCCAGCATCTCTAGGCAATTGATGTGCCAGAGCAGATAGGGCCCCTCCCACAGACCTCTCATGATCGCTCCCCGCCCCGTGAGGGACGCATCCGCTGTTAACATTAAGCGACGACCGGGGACTCCCAGCACAGGGCCTGGAGATAGGAGCCGGGGATCTCTCCAAACATCTAAGGCACGTAGGTATCGCCGCGTGACCTTGATAGTGCGGAGGGGGTTGCCCCTCCATGAGAACCCACGGGTCCTGAGCCACCACTGAAGGGGTCTGATGTACAGCGGGCCAAGTGGAATCGCACTGGACGCAGCTGCCATAAGCCCTAGCAGTGTCTGGAACTGCTCGACAGTGAGAGGCTGCCCTTCTCTGACCTTCCTGAGGGCCGTAAGGATGGCTACAATGTGGGCAGGGGAAAGCTGCGCACACAAAGTAGTCGAATCCCGTACGACACCGAGATAGGTGGTTCTCTGTAACGGAGAAAGCACACTCTTCCCGGCATTTAGCCGAAAACCCCAACGCCTTCATGTGGGCGAGAACGCCACCTCAATGGCGGACCGCCAACAGCACAGAATGAGCTTGGATCAACCTTTCGTTGAAGTAGTTGGGGATGCGGATGCCCTGAGACCTCAGGGGAACCAGAGCCGCATCCACACATTTCATGAAGGTATGGGGTGAACGGGCAAGGTCAAACGGAAGAACTTGGATTGGTAAGCTTCGGCCCCGAAGCGAACCTCAAGAACTTCCTGTGAGAAGGTAGGATGGATACATGAAAGTACGCATCCTTTAGACCCACCGTGACAAACCAGTCCTTGGATCTGATTTGAAGCACGACCTGCTTGAAGGTCAGCATCTTGAACCTGAGTCTCATGAGAGCGGTCCAGCTGACGTAGATCTAAGATAGGACGTAACCCTCCGTGTACCCTAGGAACTATGAAGTTCCAGGTGTATAACCTGGACTCTCATACTGATGAAGGGACCACCTTGATGGCCCCCCTCCACAGGAGAGTGTTTACTTTCTGTTCCATGACCAGAGCCTGCCGGCTTCCCACTAGGGTGAGAAGAACCCCGTAAAAATATGGCGGAGGAGACCCGAACTGAATTGAATAGTCTCGCTCTACAGTACGCAGGACCCACCAAGACACATCTGGAAGAGCTTGCCAAGCTGCCAGAAATCGCCTCAGGGGTACCAGTCTCTCAAGACTGACCTCCGGTCCAGAGCCAAGGGAGCATTCTGAGACGGCTCTAGGGGAGCTGGCCGTGCCCTGAAGCACCGAGGGTGGCAGGGTTAACGGACCAGGTCCCTAAGGGGGCCGGAACAAGGCGGGCACCGGATAAAGCGGTGTGGCATGCCCCTTCACGGCCAGATCCCCAGAAAGGTCTGTGTCAGGATCTCTTCATTGAAGTCATCCTGTTGAAGATGACAGTCCTCAGACCTGTCACCTCACGTGGCCTTGACGCGAGCGCCGCGCAGGATCCCTCACAAGGGGAGAGCGAGTCGCGACACTGCGCTTACGCTCTCGCCACAGAGGAAGAATCCGCCGAAAGGCGTGCTTCCGAGCGTCATTTACTTTAATCATTTTATATTAATACGAGGAGTGAGAGCAGAATGCGCGCGCAATATGAGCGCGGTGCAATACGCGCAGATCATGTACAGAATGTGCAGAGAAACTGAGCCGAAAAATGCGCAGAATGTGCGCAGCCGCATCCCTCAGGAAGCGACATAGCTCCGCCCCCAACTCCAAAGCTCTATGAGCCTAGCTCGCAAAGCACCCCCCCCCCCTCCTTCTCCTCAGAGAAAGAGAGGCGGAGCCAATGCCCTCGTCGCAGGAGGAAGAATCCGCCGCAAGGCGTGCTTCGAGCCTGCGAGCGAGTGCTGGACCAAGCAGGTGAGGTTGGAGAAAGGGACAAGCCCGTCTCGAAACCCTCTGCGAGGTCCATGCGAGCACAGGAACTGCCGTGCCGCTCCGCATTAGCGAGAGCGGGGCAGAACCCGAGACGCGAGCTCTCTCCTCGGAGAGAGACGCTCGGGAGCGGAGTGAAGTCATAGACATGCAGCCGGATCTCTCGAGAACCGACTAGCGTGCTCCGCTCCCGGGAAATACATAGATCTCCCTTCCTTTTTTTTTTTTTTTTTTTGACAAACAATCTGACAGACAACACACCACACAGAGCGCTTCCTGAACAACAGAAGCTGCCGCTGTCCTCTCTTATATGCGCTTTATACTCCTGGTCTTGACGTCACCTCACCGGTGACGGCCAGCGTCCAATTTTTGACTGATTACACACATTGTTTCAGAGCGTGAACACTCAGGCGCGTTCCCAAAGCGTTTCGACGCAGCTCGAGTTCCTGAAAGGGAAATTTTATATTTTAGGCTCAACAGAGGGTTAGTATATTTATACCCACATTGTCTTAATATTAGCTGATTCTTTAATATGTATGAGTGAACATTTAATAACATACCTAAAGTTTATTTATGTTAATTAATGTGGTTCTGAAATAACTATTGCTTAATGTGGGGTAATTATAGTTAATAAGTGAACAAATATAAATAAATGCATACATTAATGGTGCAGCTAATTGGTACTGGTGTTTGGAAAAGCTTGATCTCCAAAAAAGTAAATGAAATAAACTTTGAAAAATAAATGCAATAAAATGGTCATTTATGTGTGTGTCTGCTGGAGAGAATAGGTAGTACCGGGTGATGGGTGTGTAGAAGAATATATACATATATATAGAAATATGGAGGGAAAGCAGTCTTTCAGGCTGTGTGTAGCTTGCCTGGGAGCGGAGCATGCTCAGTCAGCTCTCGAGGGAATCGACTGTTTGCACTATAGCCGCATGTCCATGTGGATTCTCTGCTCCCGGAGAGCGCTCTTCGAGTAGGGTGCTCTTGCTCCTCGCGGTTCTGGCCCCGCTGTCACCAAGGCAAAGCGATTCACCTGCCAGATCCAGCGGTTTCTCCAAGGGTTCGGAAGCATGCCGTTAAGTGGTTTTTAGAGACGTTCTCTAAAATGAACAAATCTGATATCGTTCTTTTTGCATGATTTCTTAAATTCATAAACCTTGATTTGATTGATACATAGTTTTTTTTTTTAGAAAATTTACATAACTCTGATTTTAAATTTAATTTACATGTCAAGACCACTGTAACAATACTTTTATTAGCTCTAGGAAGAAGAGTGTTAACCCACATTGTACATCATTTGTCTGTGCATAAATAATTAATGTACCTCATATAAATGTTTATAGAATTCAGAGACTAGGCATAGACATATGACCTGTATTTTTATTGTGTGTTTGTTTCTTTTTTTTTATGTGAAGCACTGGTACACCTTAAGATCAGAACTCTAGAACAACTGTTTGCAGCATAAAATGATTTAAGCCATATAAATATTGGCCTATATATATATATATATATATATATATATATATATATATATATATATATATATATATATATATATATATATATATATATATACATATGTATTGATCATGTCCCTTTCTTCTTTCTAGACCTGCCTGATTCTTCCTGATGCCCTACCTGTAGATAGAGTTCTGTTCAGTTGGAGCCCACTCACTGCAGCTGAGAACGGCTCCACATAAACAACCTAAAAATCCATGAGGTTATTGTGGAGGGCTAAACTCAAGAACCATGAGGATGGATTAAGACTGTATTTGCATTT
This sequence comes from Silurus lanzhouensis, assembly GCA_039877035.1. Classification (NCBI taxonomy): domain Eukaryota; kingdom Metazoa; phylum Chordata; class Actinopteri; order Siluriformes; family Siluridae; genus Silurus; species Silurus lanzhouensis. Next base: position 726,778 of record JBCEWE010000488.1, read on the forward strand.
ATGTGTCTATAACTAAACAGTTGATAACCTCAACAATAATGGAACAATAATGAATTACCATTCAGTGTTACCCAAACAAAGATGGGTTCCCTACAGAGTCTGGTTCCCTGTCAATGTTTCTTTCTCGTACCAGCTCAGGGAGTTTTTTTCTTGCCACTATCTCAACTGGCTTGTTCACTTGCTATAGATTTATAGGGCCCAATTTAGGATGCTAAAATGTATGATTCTGATCTATTTATTTCTGTAAAACGTCAATAGGACACTGTCCATTGTAAAAACAAGTACTGTACAAATAGGTTTAAACTGAATTGAATGTATGAATGAATTGAATTCTTTTTTTTCCCTAATGAAAAAAAAAATTGTATAATGTTATAGTTTCATAATAAGTGAAGCAAACACTAAACACAGGCTGAAAATCTCCACAAAATCGTCACTAGGTTACGTATGTGAAAACGCAAACACACCATACTGACCAGTCTCTGCTTAGTGTGTCTGAGCACAACCAGCCTGCAGGACAGAGGAGCCGGTAGTGGCTCTGATATCGAGGTCATAAAACCTGACAAAGGTCAATGGGGTCTGCCAGCCTGTACAGGGGGCGAGACCGGAGACCCCCCTGGTGGTTGATGTATGAGACCACCGACATGTCTGTATGGACCAACACGTGGCGACCTCTCAGGTCTCAGTGGAAATGTTCCAGTGCCAAGAACATGGCCATCATCTCCAGGCAGTTTATGTGCCATGAAAGATGTGACTTGTCCCACTGACCTTGGGACCATGGCCACTCATGACTGCTCCCACCCCATGAGGGATGCATCTATTATTAGTGTTACACAATGACAAGGAGCTTTTAGGATGGGGAAAGGAAAGTAGGTTCTTTCCATACTTCTAAGGCTCGAAGGGCTCTAAGTGAGACCTTGATAGTAAGGAATGGATTGCCCTTTCAGAAGAACCCTCTGTCTCTGAGCCACCAATGGAGGAGGCCAAGTCGGGCTAAATGGGATTTCACTGGACGCTGCCGCCATGAGACCAAGCAGCCTCTGTATCTGCTTCACAATAAGTGACTGGCCTGCTTTTACTCTCTTGACTGCATTGAGGATGACTTTGATCCGGGCAGGAGACAATTGTGCCTACAACAGGGTCGAGTCCCACACTAGGCACAAGAAGGTGGTTCTCTGTACTAGAAAAAGCCTACTCTGGACCACCTAAAGCTCTGATCGAGCTAATATCAACCATTTGTCAATATAATTTAGAATAAGAATGCTTTGAAGCTGCAGCGGGGCTAGAGCCGTATCCATGCTCTGTGTCTAGGTGTGGGGTGAGAATGCTAGGCCGAACGGGAGGAGCTTCGACCCTGAAAGCAAACCTCAGGAACCTCCTGTGAGGAGGACGGATGGCTATGTGGAAATAGTTGTCCCTTAGATCTATCGTGACAAACCAGTCCTCGGACTTGACTGAGAGTAAGCATCCGGAACCTGAGCCTCCTGAGTGAGTGGTTCAAGAAGCGCAGATCTAGGTTTAGCCGCATTCCGCCATCCTTCTTCGGGAACAATGAAGTACTGGCTGTAGTAGCCTCACACTCAAACTAAGAGAGAAACCATCTCGATGGGCCCTTTCCTTAGGAGGGTGCACACTTCCTGGTACAGGACCAGAGCCTACTTGTGTCCCACCACAGTTGGACACATTCCATTGAACCTGGGAGGTGGGGACCCGAGCTGAATCGAGTTGCCCTTCTCTACTGTGTGCAGGACCCACAGAGATATGTCTGGCAGGCCTTCCCAAGCTGCCAGAAAATCTCTTAGGGGAACCAGCCTCTGACCCTCCCAGAGCGGCTGGACAAACCTTGGTTGGCTTAAACAAACCTAAAGACACTAAAATGCTAAATAAGCAACCATGCATCTTGATTTGCAACTTGGCTGAAAAATGGATGCTAACCATTTACTGTAGTAGTCAATCAGATGATCTCACACTTTTTCTGTATTTGGTAGCATTTTCAAGTGAATTTAGGCTTTCTATACTTCAAGCAATGAAAACAATCTTTTAAAACAATAAAGACCAAACTTTATGAATCAGTTTGGGCTCCAAAAAAGAAGAAAAGAAAACAGTCGACGACACATGCCCACACGTTATAGAATAATGATCTGCAAAACATGGCAATTAGCAGCGTTAAACTGTGTTCTCGAGCTGCAGGAGTCAACATCTCGTCTCGGCGCTGGTGTGCGTGGGCGCCGTGTCGTCTTTGTGCGGCTGCTCTCTCCTCCTGCAGACTGCGTCTCTTTCTGTGCACAGGCTCAGATGGAGAATAGAACCCAGCAGAGAAGAGCAGAGCAGAGCAGAGCCTCAGACATTCAGGCTGTAGCACATTAGTGGGTGCGTGTAGGAGTTTGTTCGATATGCAAGGCTCAGAACTGGCAGCTATTCTACATATATGCACACCCTGGAATACAAGACGAATTGTTGTTCGAGGTGATGTTTTTCCTGTGTGTGTGTGTTTGTGTGTGTGTGTGTGTGTGTGTGTGTGTGTGTGTGTGTGTGTAGCTTTAGTTTTTGGCCTGGAGACCAAGAAGGTTATGCAACACCTGCTATTGTTCACAATACTCTACCTACCAGTAGCAAGAGCCTGAAAAACAGAATGAGAGAAAAGTGTTCTACAGTGCATTATGTATGAAATTACGAAAAGTAAGAAAGATTTACATTCGATTGAATGAGGATGAGCATGCATTCAGCATTAAGATTTTTATTAAGAATTTTAGACAGAGAATAATTCATTGTAACTACACAGTAGGAGGGATTTTGGTGCCGATGAACTAATTAAATAAGCACATATGACTACTTTCTGCATAACTAGATGTCTCTCGCTATTTCACTATCTCTTTCTTTCTCTCTCTCTCTCTCTCTCTCTCTCTCTCTCTCTCTCTCTCTCTCTCTCTCTCTCTCTCTCTCTCTTTTTCTCTCTCTAACCAAGTAAACTAAAATTGTATATGGTCATGAGGTGAACTAAATTAAATACATTGAGCAAGATGAAAAGTTTGAACTGAAGCGAAACATAAAGTGCGAATGCAGGAGAAAAATAACGTCCAAGAGAAACATAAAGAATTGCTCACAAGCAAGTTAGGTCATTAGGCCATGTTAGGTCACCTGATTTGTTGAGTAGCATGCCTCAAATTTTTCGTGTTAAAAATCAGCAATTCAAAGCAAGTTTTGTTTTCTAATTTTGCAAACACTTTCATTAAGGGCAGTGTTTATACGGTTAAACAGTGATGCTAAAAGAGCAAAGAATAAAATCTTAACAGGGAGAGAGAAGAACCCTAGCATATGTTAATGGAAACACAGCTCCATATTAACAGCATGAATGACAAAACATGTAAAGACTGAGCAGCTATTTAGCTGCAGATATGTTTGGATTTGTTTGCAACCAGCTGAGTGTATAAGTTTTATTTTATAATTGCTACAGAATTCACATAAATGTCTGTAGTTGTTTATAATGTCTATATTATTTGAAGTACTTATCAAATACGTGTATTAAAAACATATTATACATTTTTTCTATATATCTCCTGCCTGAAGAGGGTCAGGGACCTTCAGGCTCTCTCCGTGGCCCTGTCCCCCACAACCTGTCATGCTCCAGGCATTCCATCCTCCTTCTTTTCAGGCCCCTTACCAGGAGAAGCTAAACCAACTGTGTACGGTGCGAGCACTGTATACATATGTCTACAGGAACTTTGGAGGAAGTCGGAGCAGCTGTTTGTCTGCTATGGTCCCTATAAATAAAAAAAAGGGCTCTCTGTGAACAAGCAGACCCTCTGCAGGTAAATTGTGGATGCCATCTCATCCTCATATGAGTCTTCCCGCACCTTTCAGTGTCAAAGCGCAAACTACTCTGGAGTTCCCTTCCAAGACATTTGCAATGCTGTGGAACTGGTCCACCCCACTGACGTTTGTCAGGTTCTATAACCTTGACTTTAGAGCCACTCCTGGCTCCTGGTTACTCCATCCTTTGGTCTAGCTGTACTCAACCACACTAGGCAGGGACTGGACATGATTGGACTCTCGTTCCCAAAGCGTTGTTGATGCAGCTCGAGTTCTTGAAAGGAAATGTCTCTAGGTTACATATGTAACCCAGGTTCCCTGAGGGAACGAGACACTGCGTCTCCAAGCCACACTCCCTGCATCCCTGTGGCACTTCCTTCCCTTTCAGAAGCTAGCAACGGCTCCATCGCATGCAGGCTTTATAGCTTACCTGTCCATTGGACAGATTACACACGTGATTCAAAACGCGGACAATACAAAAGCATTACCAAAGCATTGTCGACGCAGCATCTCGTTCCCTCAGGGAACCTGGGTTACATACGTAACCTAGAGATGTTTTTTTTAGTTTTAGTTTTTCTCATCTCACATCCTTCTTAAAATTTTCACATTTTATTCTGACTTCTGCTTCACTTAGAAAAGCAGGGAAGGGTTTTATGTGCTTTCTGTACTGTTGTAACAAAGTGTCTGAAATCATAAATGCTACAGCTTACCTGTCTTGCTGGCAATGCTGGGCTACATTACAAGTACACAAATTAGAGTGGCATATGGTTGTTTTATGTCAGTAAAAATCATTGTAGATTTTGTAAATGCCATAAACCAGCGATGATAAGGGTAAGCATGTTTTCTGACTTGAAAGTGAGTTATTTATTTCAAATATTTATGATTTACATTTACTTTTACATTTTTAAATAATATATATATTTTTTTTATTTCAAATTTAGGGTATTTGGCTTTGATCACTATTATATGACATACCAGGAGTACACTGAGCTGCACAATTGACATTACATCTTTTCCTATAAAAGCTACTTTAAATATATGTTATTCACAAATGTACATCTAAATTTATGTTCAGCATCATGACAGAGTTTATGTATGTTTTCTAGCCTTATAAACACTACTTTAAGCATTTACATTGCATTTACCTTATTTAGCAGATGTCCTTAATGAATAAATCAACACTGGTTCACTAGAAGCAACGTTGTTCCCCACATGATAAATCTACAGTATCTCTTAGACCTGCTTTGAAACATGAGCTTTATAATTCTTTTCTTATCAGATCCCCAACCAATATTTTACAAAATAGGACAGGAAGGTTTTAAAATAGTTGTTTTATATTTTTACCTAAAATGCCATACTGATTCAATTAAATTGTGACAGTTGTACAGAAATTAATTAGGAAAACTTATAATGTCTCAAGGCATCCACTGACTGGCACCATTTCTTTCTGGAACAAAGATCTAGTTCTCAATCATGAATGCTTCTTATATTCTCCATAAAAAGAAGCTTTAAGACAACTACCTACTCTATCTATTCAACTCTAAATATATAATACAATGTGGAACAACAGCCTCCCAACAGGTATTGCACACGATGCAAAACCAGGCTCACGGCAATTTTTGAGTAAAGCCACCTGTCTTCATAATAAAGCTGAGATTTTCCCAATAACACTGCACCTGAATTTGCTTTCTTTAGCACATCATAATTATACACGTTAGACCCGGGGCTTCAAACAATGCACCTTTATCGTTGAAAAGCTCTGGCCCCAATAAACTTGTCTACAGCTATTAATTTTCGTGACACAGATTTGAGTGGAAGTGGTGGGGTCTGGGATGGGCCTGAGATATATTTCTGACTGAAGTCATCAGAGCACTGGCAAGCTGCTTTTTAATAGAGATGTGTCCTCATAGCTCTTGCTCCATATATATTCTTCAATTCCATGTAGTCTTTTCCCTACATGTTACACTGTCTGTATGTAGCTTGAATCTTTCCTGCTTTTCTGCCGTTCATTGTGAAGAATAATACTGGTCACCCTATGCTAATAATGGTGTATGTTTTAGAGATTGTCTTCTAAATCTTATATCTTGCTTAATGTACTGCAATACAACTACTATATGTCAATTCATTCAACTTCAAAAGTTGCTTCATCCTGGTCAGGGTAGCACTAGATCCTGCCCCTGACCTGGGACACATCCACCAACTTATTTTCACCTTCACGGAGAGGCACATTTGGCTCACCTTGTCACCCTGTCCAATACAGATATGGCTGTGCTCTTAGACACCCCGCTGTGCCTGTTCAGTGACGTTGTTAATGCGGTCATCAACAGGTTCCAGGAGGCCAAAAAGCAGTTGGTGGCTATCCAGCAGCCCCAACCACAACCCAGCACCTCCAGGCGTCATGAAGGGTGAAGGCAGGCCAAAGCCACGGTAGACGATGGATCTGAGGACCGTCATCTTTAATCCAAGGTTTGAGGACCACCTGGGGACCCGCTGACCCTGAAGTCAAGATACAAGGAAGTTCCTGAGTTTTGCTTTTGGGGCTAAGGCTTACCTATACAGTTTCCTTCTGTTTGGTCATACCCTCTCACCCCACACCTTCACAAAGTACTGTATATGGATGTGGCACTGGCCCGGTTAAGGCTTCACGGTGTTCGCATTCTACAAAAAAAAAAAATCAAAACGTTTTTTGATGCAGTTCGACTTCCTGAATTGGAATGTATGTAACCGTGGTTTCCTGAGTCACTGAGACGCTGCATCTCCATGCCACACTGCCTGCATCCCAGCAGTGCCCCCCCCCGGTGACACCGCGCTTTACATTGGTTACTTATGTAACCTGGAGATGTTCCTTTTCATGTCCTCATTTAGAATGCCATATGTTTTAAACTCAATTTAAATACTGACTAAATAATGGTTTAAAATTTTCAATAGTTAACAAATATAAGCCAAAGTTCTCTTGATCATCTGTGTGCACTCAACATTTTTTGTCAATTAATTGCCTATTATGAGGTTACTCTTAAATATGAGTAAATGTCCTAAAATTTCAATTAGTTTGAGACAATATCTTTATTCATGACATAAAATACATCGAAATCTATGTTCATTATCCACTGCAGTTTTATTATCTTACTATTACCTAATTTTTCTTATTCCTGTAGCACTGTACAGTATGTTCAGTGTAGAAATGAAGCCCACTCTATATGTGCATGACTGTTTGCCATCTCGATATGTCAGCACACCCTCATGTTTTTGTGATTCACTATTTATTTTCAGTGTTGGCTCCTCGATCAGGGAAATTGCCCACTGTCTTGTTGTTTTAATTTCATTGCCTTCTGTTTTTTAAACCAAACTAACCAATTAACTCCTGCTCTGATAAAGCCACAGCAATAAAACAAATACACAGTGTAATGGAGCCACTTAATCCAAAAGCATCATGTATCTTTGCCTTCCACATGCTACTCTTGTTTAAATTATTATTGAAATTATACAGAAAGCCCCTAAAATAATCTCTCTGAACCTTCTGTTTGCTTTCTCATAACAATCAAAAATTGTCCAAGATACTGTTTATGACAGTTTGTATGGAGGGCTACAGACCATGGTTTGCTACAACTTATGGCTCATTAAGTAATAAATGCAACATTTTGTGAACTCCTGTTCAACCAAGTGAGTAATATCTACTAATAGTGTGAACACCTGGTTCATACATTCTTTACTTTTGACCTTCCACAATAGCAAGTGTGTATATAGCACTCATCAAATAACAGTTTAGCATGCCTGACCAAGTTACATTTCACAACACATGGTGCCAAGGCCTGGATTCCGAAACCACTCCAGAAAGTCATTTCACACCAATTACAATTTATGCCACCAGACCCATAATTCTGACTCAAAGCCTGCCACGGTCTGTCTAGCCTAAGGCCAAGCCAGAGATAAAACATAATGCTTTGTTATCATTTTTTTGTGATTTCTCACTCGGCATAGAAGCCCTGGATTTGCCCCCCTCCCTCTGTGTTACTGTTCAAACAAGCATTAGCATCTATAAATATACTTTGGCTTGTTGGAATACTATTATGTGGGAGTTGTGTCAGTGTACACTACTTAACGTCCAAATGCCATACGGCCAGTCAACACCTGAAAGCCTGAACCATTCCAGAAGAAATGAACGCAAATCAGAGTCAAACACAGCAACATCCCTAAATGTCATTCTGCAATTCCTCCATTTGTGTGTAATGAGCAAAACAAGGGGTGTGGAGCGCTGTTAGGAGCCAGAGAGAGTAAACAGGAAGCAGCTGTTTAAAGAGACAGCACCATTAAGCTCATCGCAATGCCTCGCTCTGCCCCATTGACTTTCACAGCTTTTCCAAAATGCCAGATTAGACTTAATATGGACTGGGATGACAGTAAGACCTTGAAGGATAGGAACAATGGGAAAAAACTAGTGCAGTTTTATGGATTACAAGTTTATAAGGAGGTTATTAGAGCACCTTTGGCCGCAGGAGAAACACACAGACTGTGGTTTAGACATTATTAAGTCTAAGTCATTTTAGAGTTCATTTAAAAGCCTGATTTCCCCATTTACACAAATGCAATCTTCAGTTTGTTGTTTTCTGTCACACATTCTTCCTTTCTCTCCTCATCTCTCTCACTCTATCTCTCTGTCTGCCACACAGTCTGTATGACTGATTAGTACTGTATGAGTGCTGTTAATAAAAAACTCATTTAATGAAGAACTGCATTTTAATATGGCTCAAACAAAAACACCTTCAGCAAGTGTCGTTTACTGGCAATGATGTCACACTCCTACAATAATGAAACACTTTAGTTTTGATAGAAATGAGCTAAATAGTAATTATAATTAATGTGCAAGATACACACTGATGTCATACTCCAACACTGCAATCTAATATTGTTTGAAGATCATTCAGCTTAGCTTGATAAAAAAAAAAAACAATAAAGACTACATGGCTTCTTTTAACTGTTTGTTATTTGTTAACGATGTGCATTTACCCTAAAAAATCAACAATTCTTTTTGTAGTGAGGGGAAAAAACATAGGAGAAACTGTGTAGCAGGTGGTGATGTGGTTTAGCACAAATCTTCAGTGAGAGAGAAGTGTTTGGGGACAAGCTAGATGGATAATCCATACACTCAGAGTTTACAAAATGTGAAGCTGAAATCTGAGAAGAAACATTAGAAGACGACCTGCAGGGGACTCAGGAGTCCCTCAGGATGTGTCAACAAGGATCTGAAGGCAGAACGATAAGGCACTTATTCTAAAAAGCAATCGCAACAATCAGCTTCTGGCACAAGACAGGAAATTCAAGCAAAATCAAGAAATCTGAGAACTCAAGGGCAAAATCAAGAGAAAATCTGATCCAATTTTTGGCTCCAAAAAGCCACATGAAAGTGCTTTTCCACGCTGCTCATTATAATCCACTGGCTGGATACCTGCAGGTAAATAAATAAAAAAAAAACCAAACAAACAAACAAAACACTAAAATGGTTAATGGCTCATTTCTAGTGGCAGGCCATGTGTGGTGTTGTGGTGCTGTGCTTTGTGCTGTGAGTGTTGGCTGGTGAATCTGCCAGCACAGCCAAATGCACTATTGCAGCCTTTTTAGCTTTTCATAATCCACTTTAACTGGTATGCTTCACTTCCTGGTTATTAAATATGTCATCTTGGTGCACTTTCTTGGCATTAATACACATGGAAGAGGTAGTTTTTTGGGGATGTGGTAGCTCAGTGGTTAAGGCTCTGGGTTACTGGCCAATAGGATAGGGGTTCAAGCCCTGGTATCCTCAAGCTGCCACTCTTTGGGCCCTTGAAGAAAGCCCTTAGCCCCTTTGTCCTGTATCATGGCTGATCCTGTGCTCTAACCCCTGCTTTCTATAACTGGGACATACAAAGAAAGAATTTCCCTGTAAAGTACATGTGACAAGTATAAAGCACCTATTTTACTTAATCACCTGACTTGGGGCCCTAAAGAAGATCTGTAAACACCAGGGCATTATTTATATCTACACAAAAATGTTGTTCTATATAGCTCATATATATATATAAGCAAGTGCAGATTGACTACCTCCTTTAAGAGTAGGTTCTTGTTGCTTCGTCCATGAGATGGGTAGTTTTTAAAAATATACAATCCTGCAAAAATCTTATTTGGAGACCCTCTTTTGCCATCCTAGACAGCTGATGCTATTGTAGAAGGTTTACAAACCAAAATTTTCTAAGGTGTTTTTCCCCATTCTGGGAGCATTGAGCCCATGCAATACTATACTGGGATTTCCCCTGGCATGTTTGTGTTCAGTCAGCTGTATCATTTTTCTAAAAGTAACATAAAAGCAGTTCAACATGAACTGGTGCTTGAGATAGAAGAGATAATATGTGGCAATAGAGCCCCATTTTGCTTGTGCCTAAGGTGGATAAATCAGTCTCCTTTAATCAGTTTCTGTGCAGACATCCGGTATGTGTATGCAGTTTGAAAATTTAATGTCTACCTAATTCGATAGTAGTAACGATGGGATTAACAGGTGAAATTCAATACTTTAAACACTTTTTTCTAGCCTCTTAAATTAATTCATGTCCCTTTTGTCACTCTTCGTTTTGGAATTTATGTAGTGGCACCTCTGATTGAACCGACTAATAGGCCATGTGTGACAGCTTCACTGCGCATATGCCTATGCTTATTCCTTATGCCTATGCTTATTCAGATGACATAATTATAGCAGAAGCATATGCAGCATGTGAGGGCAGTCCAGAAATCCTTTGGATAAGATAAGAAACCTGTGTGCGATTTGATGCGTGGAACTATTTGGGTTGTGTAAAGCAGCTCTGTGTGGAAGCCCTTTAGTTCATTACACTTTATGTTTTTTCTCTGTGTTGAATAGAGACATGGTGGTTATTTTCTCCCAGGCGTCGGGGAGGATCACCAAGTGCTATATGTTAGCTAAACTTTCTTCATGTACTTACAGCTCCATCAAAAAGGAGTGCTTATTTAGAAATTGGGTGGTCCAAACATTATTAAATTATTACTTATTAATTCTTTCCTTTCAGCTTTTGGTTGGACCAGGTGTTATGTGTTTGAGGATGGCTTATCTGTGTCTGGTGTGACAGTCTCTTAAGTTAAAATTTTCTTCAATTCTTGGGTGCATATGGTAATGTCTACTAAATATTTTGGTCACATTTGGAGGTGATCACATATTTGATGGCTCCCTGGCCAATAAAGGGAGTAGTGTGTATGTAGGTGGTGGCATGGGTATAGAGGGTTTGCACTGATTGAAGGTGTATAGGGCTAAGCTTGAGGTGTAATGACTTATGCTACACATCTGAGCCCCGTTTTTTTCCCACAAATATTTGATCTCTTTCTTTCTCATGCGTCAGTGCATGTGTGTGTGTGTGTGTATGCAATACAATGCCAACACCGATCAGAATTTGATGAGCCAGCTGGAAAGCTGTAACACAATTATTTTCGAAAGCATTTTTCATTAATGTATGATTAGCATGCCAATGAAAATTGAGAAGAAATAAAAAAAAGAATAAACTCACACGCACATTTAACCAGAGTCGTTTGTATAGTCTGAGTGGCAATTTGCCAAGACCTTGTTACATACTGTTTATTTAAAACTCACTAATAATAAATATCTAAGCACAGTTGCTGAACAACACATCATAAACATGCACAATTAAATTTATAGGATAATACAAGTATAATAAGTTCTCGTTAAAGGTTCCAACACTGGATCAATACAGTCAGATGCTATACAGTCAGACCAGACAATGATCAAACCCAGACATATATGCTGTAATGCATAATGGAGAAAAATATGTCCCATTGCTAAATAAAATATAAAATAAAAACATCATGTAAAAAGATTATAGAAGTACCTTCAAAGTTCCATTATAAGTAAGATTTGTGTAAAAAAAAAAATGCACCGTACATTACAGGCAGGTACATTTTTGTGCCTATAAATCGAGACAATTTCCACAATAATTCCACAATAATAATTGAGCACAAACAGTTGCAACAAGCAAAGGAAATAGATTTCACACCCCAAACAAAGGCCATCAGAGCCAGCGCAACAAACCACAAGCTGGGCCAGCCACAAACTCATGAAGGCTGGAGCATATCTAGTGCAGACAGTCTGTTCTGTTTGCCCAAATCATCAGATTAACTCTGCACTGTGTGTTTGACCTGTGGTGCCGTACACAACTCTTTGTCAAAGGCCTCGTTCTCCACTCTGGAGGCATTTTACTCGGCCTGACCTTGCTTCAAATACACAATGCAAATAATACAAGATCTCACTTTGGACCTTTTTCTTGCTTACTCTGACTGTGCTAGTCTGTTTCTGTTTCTGTTTGCATCTTTGTTTCTCTCTCACCCACACACTCAGACTCAGTCCCTTTAGCAACTTTCCCTGCTCAATCACAGTCAATTCAGAGCAGTTTTTCCAAACGTATCGGCGTGCTAACGCCTGTGGAGAATAAAGGATTTCTGACCTAGATCTGTTTACTGGTGAGTTTTGTGCATGATTTAAATTCCCGATAAAGACATAAAACTGTGATATTAGAATTCACTGAGATCATTAACCCCAATTCTTATAATCCTACTGTCAAAAGAGTTTTAGGAAATGTCATCCAGACTTTGAATTTCCACCCTGACAACTTTAGGGTCCTTCAAAGTAGCAAAGTTTTAAACAGACAAAGTGCTGGGCCACACTTGGAAGGGGCTCTGTTATATAGATAAATGAGATTGACAACAGACAATGACCTGATAGTTTATTGACATGTTTAATTAACATCCAAATTGCAAAAAACATGTCCCTAAAACAAGGTTTTACGATCAAAAGCTCGATAAGCACCAGCGTTTTGCACATAAGCTGCTATATGAGTTTGCACTCATCACCACATTCCATGACTGTGTTTAGAAAGGATGTGACTGCAGAGTTTTTTAATCTGTATGAGAGGAGAACTCTGTCTTTGTTCTATCTCTGCAAGTGTTTGGAGTAAGATGTCAAGTCCCAGAGCACATGCAAATTACTCACACTGAATTAACCATCTAAGAACATCAGCATCATCTGGATCAAGTTTTCTGCATCTGGAGAGCCAACCCACTAATCCAGTCTTACTCAGAACAAAGGGGGCACAGTGATCTGGAAAGTAAATGTGATGAGTAAGTTTTGTACTATTCCTGTCATGACTGAAAGTTCAGACACCTTGTTTCTTCTTACACCATTCAATATTGAGGTAACCATGAATTGTAATAGCTGCCAATATAGTTCAATGTGTTTGTATTAATGTGCTTATACCTAAGGACCTTATTCATGCCCAAGGTCTGCATGAAAAAACAGCAGGTGAAGTGGTCACAACCCCTCAACATCAAACCTTTGTCAAGCTAAAAAATATGTTGAGTGTTTCAAGGACAAAGTTAAAAGAGTACAGTAGCAGAGTGGCCAGCTTATGATGCATTAGAAACGTCAGCATCACTGCAACCTGACTCTGATCATTCCTTTAAACAGGATCAAATAAAATACAGCCTTCGTGTCTGCCTGTCATGACAATCATCAGCTGGAAAAACATCAGTGTTGAACAGTAACATCATGGAGCCTGATCGAAATATAAATAGGGCAAAACAAACACATTTATACAATCTGTTTCACCTTGCGTATTCAAAAATGAAAGTTAAATTCAAAACCCAATAACTGTTCACAAATATGTTGAGTGCAAACCATATTAAACAAATCATTTGTAAGTATATTATTTTTGCTAGTTGGAGATTGTTTTTTTGGTGTATTCTTAGTTGGCAGTCTTGTCACTGAAAATCAGGGAGAGTGGGGTGGGTTAGTGTTAAGATGCCTGCAGTCCAGTCCAGCTTAACTATGATCCCAATCAAATAATTTATCTCCCAGTGCTTGGCAGAAAGGGATGAATGTAATATAGACAAAATCAATGTCCACAAAGTAGAAGCTCCAGATAAGCTGAGGAAATTACCATTGGGATGCAAGATGACAGATGCCATTAAGAAAATGTAAATTACTTTTGATGTCTCTGTCCTGAATAAGATTAAAGTCCCTTCTTGTAGAAGAAAACATTAGGAAACTCGAATAGATTCCCCACAATTTTTATTTATTTATTTTTATTTTGTCAGGAATTTCTAGTGTCTGAAATGTTTTGTATATGAATGCCACAAAAGAATATTACATATATATGATATTTTTTATTGAAAGGTCATTTTGTGAAAAGATTTTACAATAATAAAATAATAATGCAATAAAAATATAGATTTTTATTCCAAACAATACCCATGAACTGGTCCCTTAACTGGTGCTATTCTTTTAATTGTATAATTTATTATTTGATAGCATGTGTGAATTTGCAGAAGTGAGGTTTTGCTGGTTCTAGTTGTGAACTGGTTAGTATAGTACAAGGCTGCTCAATGAAAGACCACGTCTTTATACAGATAAAATAAACTGTGCACTAGAAGTTAGATCTACTCAGAAAAAGGCTAAATTGTTTCTATAGAAGAAACTCTTGCACTGCAAATATTTTTTTTAAAGTACAAACATTAAAAAATAATAAAAAGAAAATAATATTTATATACAATAACAAATTACCTTGCTGTACCTTCTGCAATTGTTCAAAAACACCAGAACCATTGTCTCTAGGTTACATATGTAACTCTGGTTTCCTGAGCAGTGGACACAGTCAGTTAGCTTCTCCTGGTCTGGTGCCTGAAATGGGGAGGTAAGAATGCCTGGATAACATAACAGGTCGTGGGATGACCGAGGGTACCTTGGAAACATACCCTGGTCTAGGGTAGAGGTTGGCACTGGCCATGCCTAAAGTGAACACCAGGAAGAAGGGACCACAGAGAGGGCATGAAGATCTCCTGCTCTTTTGAGAAAGGAGATGGCCAAGAGGAACACAGTCTTGACTGTGAGAACCTCAAAGTCACGTAGGTCAATGGCTCAAAGGGAGGCTCAGACAGAGCCTCCAAGACCATGGCCAAGTCCCACGCAGGCACTCTGGATCGTACGTCACCAATTGGTTCTTACCCAGCGACTACCCTGTGATAGGGGGGAAGATAAGCCGCATTGGCGGACATATAAACCTTCAGGGTGGAAGGAGCCAACCCCCCTGGCAAACTGTTCTTGAAGGAATTCCACTACTGAGCTGACTGGGCAGTTAACTGGATTCAAGTGGTGGTGTTCACACCAAACCGTGAACACGTGGCACCTCACGGTGTATGACTTCCTCCTGGAGGGAGCTCTGGATTGGTGGATGGTCTGTCGTAAGCGTTGCGCGATGACTAAAGTGAACACCAGGAAGAAGGGACCACAGAGAGGGCATGAAGATCTCCTGCTCTTTTGAGAAAGGAGATGGCCAAGAGGAACACAGTCTTGACTGTGAGAACCTCAAAGGCACGTAGGTCAATGGCTCAAAGGGAGGCTCAGGCAGAGCCTCCAAGACCATGGCCAAGTCCCACGCAGGCACTCTGGATCGTACGTCACCAATTGGTTCTTACCCAGCGACTGCCCTGTGAGGTGGGCATGGTAAGCCGCATTGGCGGACATATAAACCTTCAGGGTGGAAGGAGCCAACCCCCCTGGCGAACTGTTCTTGAAGGAATTCCACTACTGAGCCGACTGGGCAGTTAACTGGATTCAAGTGGTGGTGTTCACACCAAACCGTGAACACGTGGCACCTCACGGTGTACGACTTCCTCCTGGAGGGAGCTCTGGATTGGTGGATGGTCTGTCGTAAGCGTTGCGCGATGACTAGGAACTCCAGCACGGGGCCCTGAGACAGGAACCCTGGATCTCTCCACACATCTAATGCATGTAGGGCTCGCCACACGACCTTCATCGTACTGAGTGAATTGCCCCACTGAGAGAACCCTCAGGCAATTAGCCACCACTAGGGGGCCTCATGTGCAGGAGGCCAAGTCTTTGAAACTGCTTCACAGTGAATGACTGGCCTTTCCTTACTCCCTTGATGCCCGTAAATATGGATTCAACATGAGCGGGGGACAACTGTGCCCGGATAACTGTCAAATCCTATACTATGCCTCGATAGGTGTTCTCAGAAATGGAGAAAGCACACTCGTTTTGGTGTTCAGCCTTAACCCTAGCTCCTTTATGTGGGCAAGAACAACATCTCAATTCCGGACTGCTAGCTGTGATGGTATCAACCAGTCGTCGATATAATACAGAATGTGGTGCCCCAAAGTCTCAGCAGGGTCAGTGCCACATCCAAACTTTGTGAAGGTGAGGGGTAAGGGGAAGGCGTTGAATCAGGCTGGACGAGACTTGCAACTGCTGTCTACCATGCGCAGGACCCATCTGGCAGATTGCTAGAGAGTCTTTTAAGGGAATCAGTTTTGACGGGCTTCCTGAGAGGTGGCAGACCCTTAAAGTTTGCTGTGGTACCAAGCGGAAACAAGGAGGGCTTTCACTGGAGCTGGCTAGCTCGCTAGACAGACCAGCACGCTAGACAGATGGATGCATAAAAGTATGCATCTTCCAGATCTATTGTGACAAACCAGTCCTCAGACCTAATTTGGAACACATCCTGATTTAGGGTTAGCATCTTGAACCTGATTCAGGGTCAGCATCTTTAAGTCTCAAAGGTGAGCAGTTCAGCTGACATAGATCAGTATAGGATGCAACCCTCTGTCCTTTTTGGGAACAATGAAGTACTGGCTGTCGAACCATGGCCCTCTGTCTGACGGAGGGACCACTTCAATGGCCTCCATCCTCAAGAGAGTATCTACTTTTAGTTCCAAGAACACCCCATTGAGCTAGGGCAGACGAAACCCAAAGTGAATCGACCAGCCTTCATCTACAGTGTGCAGGGAGACCCTCCAGGCTGCTAGATCATTTCTTAAGGGAGACTGGCGAACCCTCCAAGTCCGCTACGGTACTGGGCGGAACAGAGGAGCGCTTTCGCTTTAGCTGGCTGTGCCCTGAAGCACTGAAAATGGCAGGGTCAACAAACCAATAGCTCCTCGAAAAGAGCTGGCTGAGAGGTTGTATCCGAGGGCTCACTGACATCCATCCCCTTTCCCTCCTCAGAGGAATAGATGTGAAGCTGCGCCCTCTGCTCCCAAAGTCAAGAAACCGCCGATTGGCATGCTTGCGAACACCGTGCAAGGACACTGGACCCAGCCAGTAAGGAAGGAGAAAGGGGCAAGCCCATCTCCAATCCCTCTGCAAGGTTCACCTGCAAACCCCAGGTCCTCGAAGGCCATTTCGCCTCACACACGTGATTCAGAGCGTGGACAATGCAGAAGCGTTCCCAAAGCATTGTTGATGCAACTCCATTTCCTGAAAGGGAACTTCAAGTATTTTAGGCTAATGTTATCTCCTAATTTATTTCCATCAATTGTTTGAGGGACACTGTCATTTCATTGGCCATTTAGACAAATTCAAACCAAAGTGCCCTTTTTATTATTTTGCTATGTACAGTAGTCTTTGTTTCATTTATTTAAATGCATATTAATAGTACCATTGAGCCATTGAGACAAAGGTTGACTGTTTTGTAATATGCTGTTATAACCACAAAGCTTTTTCCAACATATTTTATCCCACAAAAATCCATTGTAGTATATTGTATATTTTGTTTAAACACTCAATGGTTACTTCAGATGAAGAGCTTTAGTTTAGTTTTTATGCCAAACATTTGAATAAGGAAATTGTGTGGAATTTTTTCAATCTTCACCTGTATAATTTTCATACCCACTGTATTGTCAGATACAAGAAAACAAGAAGTCTTCTGCCTTCATGGTCATTTTGAAATGCTTTCCTTTTCATCATAGTTGTAAAGAGTGGTTAAAAGTTTTTGTACCAGATTTTGCACCATTGTATGGAAATCCTAGAGACTGTCATGCATGGTCATTTTGAAATTCTCAAACCTGCCAATTTGGGCCCAACAAACACTGTTAAAGTCACAGTGAGCCCATTTCCCCCATTTAGATATTAATAAACATTTAGATATTCAGATATTGTATTCACCTTACATAGTGGGTGAGAATGTAATGTTACAACTAATTGAACCAAAGCTAATTGATCATGCAAATGACTATTTCAACATCTGCCATATTCCCCCTTGTTATTTTGTTATTGATTTGTCATTGTTCTTCATTGATTTTGCAAAATTGTAAGAGAAGACACATACTGTACACACTGCAATTATATTAAACGTTCAAATTACGTTTCTTTTTTTAGCTGATAGTGAACACTGTCGATTTAAAGACTCTGTTTGCTATGAGGGTTGGCTAGTGGAAGACATCTTTCTGAGTGGTGTAAACAGAATTACCATTTTTTTCTTTGTTATTTTTTTAAAAGTGTGATCAGACAATTTAATTTATCACATGACAACTTCTGAAAATAGAGATTACACTGCATGTGAATCTGTCTGGAAAAAATAGAGCATGGAGTGCAAAATACACAAATAGAAGCATTAGACACAACACGGTGATGCTGCATGACCTCATACTAATGAGAACAAAAAAACTAATGAGTACCTTAACTAAAATTCAGGCAGCCATGGGTCACATATCTACAGTATCCCTAACTACTGAATGCAGAATTCATCCAGCTCACTGTTGAGCAGACCCCCTTAGTAAGAATTTCCTAAATAAGCTATGATACAGCTGGGTCAGATTCCTTTGTGACAGTGGGTGAAAACAATAGCAGCTTGTTGATTTTGCTAAAATTGCTTTCTTATCATTTTATGGTGATGTAGAAGGAATGTCTATCATTGGGTAAAGGTGCAGATACATTGACAAGCCCAATGCTCATTTGGGCTTAAGAAGCTTCTAAATATTTT
Source organism: Silurus lanzhouensis (assembly GCA_039877035.1). Taxonomy (NCBI): domain Eukaryota; kingdom Metazoa; phylum Chordata; class Actinopteri; order Siluriformes; family Siluridae; genus Silurus; species Silurus lanzhouensis. The sequence goes on from JBCEWE010000488.1 coordinate 745,407, forward strand.
ATTAGTCTATCTTGGAGGTGCTGTTTATGGCTGCAGTGGTTTTTATGGTACATTAAAAGATAAATGCACTATAGAACAAGTATTGCTGCTATCTACACCTTTGCACTCTTTCATTATGTGAAATAATTTTTAACCAACGGATAATATTGTTTGGAATTTTATGTTTTGATCAGCTTTTAACAAATTGACATATAAAAACTTTCTGTGATTTGAAACGGATATACATTTTTTTATAAAACAATTCCTAAAAAGAAATGGTTCATTGAAGTATGGCTAGTAATTGGGTGAAAAGTTATTTTAATGATTACCCTAGATAAAGGGATGATATATTGATAACACATTGCTCCAAACCCCAATTCTGATCTTGGCACTGATTATGAATGGCAGCTTCACATTTCCTGCATTCCATCTCGTTTGCAGATGATCTTTCATAGCCGCACTTTACCGTTGTCAATTAGCACAAAGCATGTTCAGTCTGCTTACTCGCACGCAATTCGCTGATGGGGAGAATTGTGCTCCCATGGGTCATTTGTTTTAAAGCTAATTGGGCTTTAAATCAAGTCCCTCAGACCAGCTTGACACCACAAGCTTAAAGAGCCTGGAATCTGTTGAAAAGCAGAGGACACAGATAAATAGATTACAGTCCTCTGGGTAAAAATTGATGATGCGTATTTTTAGTTAGTCTAGCCTCTTACCATATTTTAACGGGGAGTCAATACTGAGGCATGGTGTCAGTGTGGACTATTGATCATTGCACGTTTTAAGTGTGTAACCAAATCAGGAGAAGTCAAAATACACAAGTTTGCTAATCACAGTTACACTGAAGTGGTATAAAGTACGGATTACTGAAAAAGCACTTTCCTGTCTCATTAGATAATTAATCAGGAAGCCATTCATAATGTGGATCATTACTGCAAAAGAGTTAGAATATGCAGTACCCAAGGGTGAGTCATTCGATAAACATGATTTAAAGAATGGCGATATGTTAGGGTTGATTCCGATTGATAAGAAGTCCTTACAGAAGTCTTTCCAGAAGAGGGCGCCAAGAAGGTCTGGCGAACAGTACTTGTTGGGTCACTGGTATCTCAGGAGTGGCATGTGTAGCTCAAAAGAGAGAAGGAAATGGAGGGAGAGAGAGAGAGAGAGAGAGAGAGAGAGAGAGAGAGAGAGAGAGAGAGAGAGAGAGAAAGGAAAAAAACAAAAAAAGATGTTTAGGCTATGCTTATTGCTATCAAATAATGGATAAGTGCAATAGACAATGTGAACAGAGTGCAAGCAGGGACTCTGGCAAGACTAGCTATGACTGCATAACTAGTAGGGAGAGCCACAAGGTAAGACAGACATGAGGATACTATGGAAAATAAAGCAGCCAGAGAGAAGGCTTTGCCCCCTAATCTTCATCTTTACCTTTAGGACAACATTAACTGCAATGAAGTCAATATCCTTTTCTCAGCAACTATTTGTAATAATTATTCCTTAATCACAATGGAACTAATTATTAAAGATATATAGTTTTTCAAGGAATATTCTGCTGTTGTAAAGGTTGTGAATATTACTAAAGTTTGCAATTTTCAGAGCTCTCAATCACATGTGAGCTTAATTTCCGTGTCAAAGATTTTTTAGCCAGAGTAAACTAACCAGCTGCACGGCAATTTCCACAAATAAGAGTGTTTCTAAGAAAAAGCATATGTTGGTGGTTTAGAAAAATTGTATTTCATACTTTTAAACTCAAACTTGTTTCCTATCAATGCCTCAACGCCTCATTGTTTGTTCAACATTCCATTTAAACTCTTCTGTGTAGCAGGACTTTGTCTCCCATAAGCCTTATGCAAATCCACAGCATCAATGGCAAAGGCCAGCCCATATCGGGGCAATTGAAGTGATTGAATGTGAACCCATGATATTTACTCTGCAGCTATTGGGGATGCAGATGACACTGCTCCATCAGTCTGCAGGTCTGCGGCTATTTGGAACCCAGTGCTGCCTGCAATAACGCTCAAGCCCCAAGATACCCATTGATCTAGTAAATAGAACCAGTCAAGGTGGCTTGTAGAATGGAGCTTGCATTGACTGACTTTTCTTCTGGGATGCACAGCTGCTGAGAAATGGAGATAATAGTATAGATTTGCACAAGGCACTGTACATATGAAATTAGCGCTTCTCTCTTATGGCTTAAATTAGTCAACTGGTAATCCATTGCATGTGACATTAATGAGCCTTGACAATGCTAGAGGATTATATGCCATTATAATTTGGACTCAAAGATTAATTGCACTTTGAAGGGAATTAGCAGGAAAAAATGGAGAAAACAAGAAAACAATAGTTTATATGAACATTTTACTTCAAAAATTATAGCATTTATTCTCCAGAACTGAGTAACTGTATGATTCATTATGATTGGAAGAGACAAATAAAAAAATCACCTTATAGTAAAGATAAGACTTTTCTTTTGGAAAAAATTTAAACGACAAAAAATTTAAATGCAGCACACCACCTTTTCATGCTTTTTATCTGATAATAGCTAAATAGTTAATAATTAAGTAGTAGTTACGTGTGCTATAAATTTATTTAGAATCAAACTTTCACTATATTGGATGTTTGTGTGGTGTTTTCCCAGGACACCACACAAACATCCAGTGTCTGAAATAAAGTGAAACTCAACGAGCATACAATTTTACTTCCTCTGAACTGCTTTAAAACTCGTCTATGAAAAGAGAAAAGCATGTTACAGGAAAAAAATCCTGTTTTTTTTTTTACTATTGTAACCAGTGAAAAGGCGTTTCTCTGAATCACAGATAATTATGGAATGAATATGAGCTGAACATGTACACAAGTAAGAAATCTGGATTTTGGGCTTTTGTATTTGTCTCACATCTGAAGAGCGCTACCACACGTTGCGCTGAGAGCTTCTGCTTTCATCTCACACATAGCCCACGTACTTTTACACTGAAAGCCACAGCTGATAATGTTTCTCTTTCATGCACTCTCTTTCACTTCATTTCTGTCTACCATTTGCTCATCTAGTCGTCAGTTTCTGCTCTTTTCTTGTTTTAGCATGCAGAGCTGCGTCTATCGCTTTCATCATTCTATGTTTCTCAGGCTGGAGGAACTGCACCGAGGCTGAAACTTGCATTTCCACGTTTGAACAGGCCTGCCATCTGTGATCGATAATGAGCAGGTCAAGAGCGAGTGGATTCCATGTATCGGTGCCATCTGTGCCATAGCCTGGTTTAGCCCTTATCACCTTCGCAGCCTGTGAAGAGCACAACCCTGGTGGTGAGCACTGACTCACAGTGGCTTCACATGTGTTCAAGGGCTAACACTTTAAACAGCTCAGAAATCATTTAAAACACTCATAAAGTATAAACACACGGGCAAGCTAATCTCGCCAAAGCCCATGTGAGTGGCTTGATGCTTAGGTCTAAGAGATGCCTGACACCAAGGTGTAACAAGGGACTGATACCGCACCCTAAAGACATGTAACAGATTGGATCTTGTTAAACGTGATATATTTACTCTCTGTCTAAATCAATCAGTTCAGCATGGTCCTTATTCACAACACGACAGGCCACAGCAATATTATTTTCTATGTACCTAGAAGAGACCAGACTGTTGTTTGTTATGTGGTTTTTCGATGGAGTGCTGCTGCTCCAGTCTGTCTGATTTATTCCTTTTTTTCCACTCCTCTCTCTCTCTTTCTTTCTCTCTCTCTCTCTCGTTCGTTCTCTTTTCTCCTCGATTTTCCTGTAGCTCACCCGCGTGATTAATGTTTTTCATTTGATGTCCTCCTCTCGCCTCCACCAAGTACTGACAAATAAAACTTCCAGGCAGCGTGCACAAATTGTCTCTCAAAAGAGCAGTAAAAGAGAGCGAGTGGAAGAAAATACGAGAAAGAAAGAGAGAGGAAGAGAAGGAGAGAGAAAGCTAGAACATGATAGTCCAGGGAATGTGGCCTTTGGAAAGAGAAGCGTTTGAGAAGAGAATCACTTGCGGTAGAGGAAGTGTGTTTCAGCATATGGAACTCCTCCCCGGAGAAATCCCCCTGTTGCTAATACGCAGTTATTGCTATTGCCAATGGCGCTGCCCAAATTAAAGCGTGAACACGGGGAGTACTTCAAACCTTGCCATTCCCACAGATAACAGCAATTCCCACAATCCCTCCGAGTACCTCTTTCCCGTTTGTTGCTCTGTTTCTGCTTTATTGCAACAAATAAATTACCAGGTGCATTCTCGATTCCTTACTAACAGATATCGAGAGCTGGGATATGACTCTCACGGCAGATAAAGGTTACATGGCCTTTTTGATTTACAAAGCGAGGCTTATTCTGAGAAACTGCATTTGCATAACACATTATCCATAGCTCTGCGCAAATTAATGTTTGCTCTTTATGCACTGAGTTATTTTTAAAGCATGATTTAACAAATAACTAAATAGAAAGATTAATACTACAGTTCTACTGCAGACCTAAACAGATCTGCATTTCTCTCTCATACTGTATTAAGTCATCTCTGTTACTCTCTGGCTCATGTTCTTTATATCTGTGTAAAAAAAAAAGTCACATCAAGTAAACTTTCATTTATAGAGAACATTTAATGCAGAAACAGACCCAAAGTTTTCTTTGTTGCCCAATTAAACAAAACATATAACCAGATATCTATAACCAAGATCAGATGAGAAAAGAAAGGAAAAAACTATATATATATATATAAAAGACAAAACAGTGACAAACCTTGAAGGTTTCTTAAATATTGTATTGTTAAATATTGTAATGCTTCATTTATTAATGAACAACACTATTAATGAATAACACTGGTTATACTTAATAGATTATATTTAATGTTGTCAAATCACTTAAACAGCTAGAAGTTTCTTGAAGTTTTTAATAGCAAAACATTTTCTATATTTGCTCATTATTAATAAATGTGAATGAATTGCTGCTACACAAATAATAACTTATTAGAAATAGCAAATTGATATAAACCTATAATTTAAATTATGGCTGAACATATTTTATAAAAGTTTCTGTGTATAGAAAATTTACTTACTGATAATACCGTCATGTTTGGCTTGGACTATGGTTCCCATCCAAAATGACACCCTTATACAGTATGTCATGTCTCTGCATCTGAAGAATAATATCTTGTAATTGGCACAGGTCTACATATCTCATGTTTTTAACAACACTTTTTGTCTCACTCCAAGGTTGTTGTTATTGCTCTTTTCATGCTAGGGCTATTGTTTCTACGTTTTTGTTTAGTTTATTTATTATGTTTACATCTTATTTAAATGATCAGCTTTCGCATTAGATTCTAAGTATTAAATGGCTGTAACAGTATGGCTTTTATTCTCAAATCTGCTAATGTTAATTCAAAGCACTAAGGAATTTACATGCAACCTTACTAAATTACAATAAACACAGATAGCAATATGTAACAAAATACTTAAAAAACGTTCAAACAAACCAATGTGGAAATTTCAATTTGTTTAAATTTCTCCTTCTGCTTCCTGTGTTAATGTTTACTTTGATTTGTCTATAGTTATTAAATTATGCTAGAAGTTTGTACTGTACATTTGGTAACTATGGTTACTATGCTAGTACCATAGTAGTAGTTCTCTTGTAATTTCGAGACTGGACTACTGCAACTCTCTGCTGGCAGGTCTTCCCCTTAACACTATTCGTCCACTGCAAATGATTCAAAATGCAGCTGCATGACTTGTGTTCAATCTGTCCAAGTTCTCCCACACCACCCCACTGCTGCGCTCCCTTCACTGGCTTCCAGTAGCTGCACGTATCAGATTCAAAACACTGATGCTTGCCTACAAGGCCAAAGGTCGACCAGCACCATCGTACCTCAGAGAGCTCATCACATCTCGCATTGCACCATGCTGTCTTAGATCCTCCAGCACTGCTCGACTGGTACTATCTTCTCTCAGAATGAGAGGTAAGTACACTTCAAGGCTCTTCTCTGTTCTGTTACCGAGGTGGTGGAATGAACTTCCCCTAGATGTCCGTACAACGGAGTCCCTGACTATCTTCAAGCGACGACTGAAGACCTACCTCTTCCTGAAACACTTTAATTAGCACTTTCCAAATTTGCTTTGTGGATTATATTGTCATTAAGTTTGTAATCTTGCGTACCAGTGTAGATTTATTCATTGCTAGAGACCCAAAGCACTTTTGTACGTCGCTCTGGATCAGGGTTTCTGCTAAATGCGACAAATGTAAATATAAATGTAGTACCAGAACTTTGAGAATAGATTTATGCTGTAATTTAAGTCAACAGTCTACTAAAATGGCTCAGGAGTACAGGTTGCATGAACAGTTTTAAATTTAAGTGCCTGTGACTGCACACCCCAACAATGATGGAACTGAAATGAATGGACATTTGGTGCCATCCAGATGAGGATCAGTTTTCCTTTTGGGTCTGATTCCTTTCAAGGTTTCTTCCTCATTTCAGGGAGATTTTTCTTGCCACTATCACCACTGGCTGGCTCATTAGGGATAAACTTACAATTATATAATACAAACTTATAGGCATTAAAGTTATAACTTGTTTTATGCAACTTTATAATCGCTTTATCTCCGTAAAGCTGCTTTGAGAAAATGTCTATTGTTAAAAATTCAGTACAATTAAAAATGTATTGAATTTAATTGAATTATTGTATTACTATGTTGTTATTATTATTAGTAGTATGTGTTATAGAATTATGTTACTATATCAGAAATAAAATGAACTAAACAAAACTTTCTTATCATTAATACGTACCGTAATAATACTTCTGGTAAATGTTCCTGCTTGCCTTCATTCATATTTCTGCAATGCTTAGTTTATAAACCAGTGTCATTTTCATGTGGGGCCTGTAAAATCAGGACTCCATGTGATATTTGTCTTTTAAATGAGGAAGAAATGTAATCCTTACAGTATATTTGACACACAAATGCACAGATGGCTCATTCAGGGATTTTGAATCTACACTAAAATGTACTGTGTGTCACGAATGCCACTTCACTTGTCAGTTTAGCCATACTTAGATGCAATTTGCAACATGCAATGAACCAATTGACCCCTTCATAAATCTCAAAATGGGACTACAGCATTATTTATTAATTAGAAAAGGCTCAAAGATAATGAAACACTCTTATTAGGTGTTTGTCTTTGTACGTCAGTGAAACAGCTGGTCATTTAGTGAAAGTGGCTCCTCAATCAGGAAAGTGCTATGGAAAGTGGCATGTTTTATTTCTCAGAGGACCAAACCAAGCTATAAGAGCATGTTATAAATCATCTCGCTCACACGGCCTGCACTTTGGAGTTTATTCATCACCTCACTGAGTCCTGGGGCAGAGACAAGCTCTCAGCAGCTCTTCTCTGTCCAAATAATCACCTCTGTTTGGACACAAAAGACTACAAGTAACCTTCAATTGCCACTCTTGCCCAGGAAGTTGACACGAAAGCCCCAGGGAGGACTTCTTCAGCTTATCCCTGACTATAAGATTTCTGTAAGGTTCTGTACAGTAAAGAATAACCAAGGAATAGCTACTAAAGACATATAAAGACATGACAATAAGACAGAGTACACTGGAAGTGAAGGGGCATTTGAAGATGTACCGTAAATGTTTCCAATGTCCGGTTTTTAAATATCTCATATCTCATTTTGTATTGTATCATAAGGACAATTAAACATAAACCCGTTTAATGTGTGTATTTGCCTGAATGATCATTAATGAAACCTGTGCCATCCTCTGTATTGTGATACAACAGAAAACAAAAAAACTGGGGCTGTGGATGATGTGAAATAGAAGCCATGCTAATTATTAATTATTTCAGTCACAAATACACACACGCACACACACACTCACAGATAGATAGATAGATAGATAGATAGATAGATAGATAGATAGATAGATAGATAGATAGATAGATAGATAGATAGACAGACAGACAGACAGACAGACATATTACTGATTAATTGAGCAATTGATTGATTGATAGAGATTTATGATTAAGACTTAAAAAGAGCAAGGAAACAGATATTTTGAGTTTGATATATCTCAAGCACTGTCCAGCACTGACTGATGAGAGGTATCTCTTGTGTAACGTGTAACTCTTTACTACATATGTGTCTGCTTTCCCACTTACCGCTCTATTTCTGTAGAAGCTGTGTATTGCTGACTGTGGGATTTACCATCAGAAAGGTCCCTGATGCTGAATGTGCTGAACTGAGGCAGCTAAAGTGCTTTGAGCTTCAACTGGGGCACTGAGGCCAGGTTTGAATCTGTCACTATAAGCTAAATTCAGCTTGGTAACAATATCTCCAATATCCATGGATATAGCAATCTATTAACACATTCATGACATTAAAAGGTATTCATGAGCTTTTATACAATGGTAAGTTGGGTTAATCTAGCTCCACACCGATCATGTGACGTTTCATGGTCCTCATCACCTCATCACCAAAATATTAGCAGAATAGGAAGGTAGGTGGCTACCAGGTTCTGTGCAAATCAAACAGTATTGTATTAGACAGTTTAACATAAAAATTGGTCATATTTACTTCAACAGTAACCTTCTTGGCAGCAGCTGGTATTTGCTAGCTGTTTTTCTACCAGAATGCTAATGTAGATAGCAAGCATACTTTGATCATGTATATGCTGTTAACTGGCTAGGTTAACTGGTAAAGGTGTTTTTTTAACTGATTTGTTTTTATCAGCTTATATTAGTTAGATATCTGGGCTGTACTTAGCTAAGGAAGAATGAGGCAGTTGTGAACAGACAAGTCATCTAGGAATAATTGACTCTGCTTCATTGAATTATATGAATAATAATGCACTCCTCAGGCCATTACACCTGTGCATTATTTTTAATATAATAATTCAATGGACTGGAGTCAATTATTCCAAGTATATCACAGTTATTACACCTCAAAACATTGCTCAGATGTTTTATTTCAAGACATTTGTCAGGCTTTTGTCCTCTTGTGTGTGTGGAACTATTTTCTCTACGCATCTTGTCTCGAGCTAATTGCTCATTTCAAAACATCATTTTGGAACTTGTAATGGAGGCTCGAACCAGTGATATGCAGAGAGAGAGAGAGAGAGAGAGAGAGAGAGAGAAAGAGAAAGAGACAGATTGAGAGGGCATGCAATTGCAGTAATGAGACAATTTGTTCTATTTTTTCTATTATTTGCCCTAGTAATTGAATCATATCACATTCCAGTATTTATTTATGTCTTTATTAAATTTTATTATTTATAAAAAATAAAATAAAAAAAAAGTTGGAGAACATTTACTTATTTGTAGTATTTTTGTATTATCAGCATAATACTGGGGGAAAAAAACAAACCAAAAACTGAGAACCACAATAAGATTTCTGTTTATTTGTTTTCCATTAATATGAAAGTTTAATTCTGGAAGAGCAAAACTGCAGCATTTTAGTACCATGTAAAAAAAACCCTGAAGATTATTAGAATAAAGTCATAGCAGTATGAGAATATAGTGGAAATTACAAGATTAAAATGGTAATATTTTACTTTAGGTTAGGATTTAGCTATAAGGAAATTCTTTAACTTTTGGCACAACAGCACAGAGTTATAATTAGTAAACAGACACTACAGGGGTTATGTAGGAAATATAATTTATTCAGAAGAAAACATCAGGTAGACATTGAGGATATTGCATCTTTTGTGCAGTCTGAAATGGCGACCAGTGGTCGACTCCAAGGATATTTATGGTTAAATTTGCCTGTTATTCAAAAAGGATATGTTGTTTCTTAAGACACTATGAGGATGATGATCTAAAAAATGATTGAGTTGAACACATTGAGGCATATGCATTCATTAGATAAAGTGATTTAACTTTATTTTCAAAATTGTAAAAATTTATTCTTGCATTGCTACGACTATTCTTTTTTTAGTTTTTAACATGGCACTAAAACACCGTCGGATAAAGCAAGCAGGAAAAATAAGGGCTTGTTTAAATGTTTTAGAAAAAGGCAGGTCTTCACCTGTCGTTAAATGATAGCCAGTGACTCAGCTATTTGGACATCTAGGGGAAGTTTAATCCCCCACCTTGGAGCCAAAACAGGAACAAGTCTTGATGTATACCTACCTCTTACACTGAGAGATAGTGGGACCAATGAAGCAGCGCTAAAAGATTTGAGGAAGCGTGGTGCATTGCAAGGAGGATTAACTGAAAAGCACTGCACACTTTAGAACGCCTGTCAACCAATCGGAATCAAGTATTAAACCATGCTCATAATATTGATTGACAACTTTGATTGTGTTTTGGGCTAGACCAGATAACATAGACAAACACAACTCATGATGTTGTAAATTTATATTGTGTTTAATGATTGCTATGAAGTGCACTGCATTAGTCTTTCTAACATTCTAACAATTTCCTCCTGATGGTGCTAGAATTGGAGTTATTTTATGTATTAATAAAATGATCATAAAATCTTGCACACTCTTGCTGTCTCGCTAATTGGTATTTAAAATATTGCTCTATAGATAACCTCATGTATAGATTTGAAAATGCTATCGGGTTGTTCAAACCTATAACTTTTTTCTGTATGTAATTGCTTCTGACTAATTGAACCTGGCACTGAGATATTCTCGGCGTAGGGATGAGGATTAGAGTAGGAGCAAAAATAGCATGAGACTTGCATGATTAATGAGCGTGGATTTCTGTGTGGTTGTGCGCATGTGTCTTTTTAATATAATCCCGAACTCTGGAACAGTGGAAGTTAATTTTGATGACATAAAACAGCTAGAAAAGGTGGAGGTTAGCGATTGAAAGAGAATTAGTTCAAATTTATAGTTTGACTTTACTGCTGCTGTGATGAGGCCAAGCTAAATCATCTCCCACTCCTGCTATAAAAAATGTCATACAACAGAGTTGTGGTACTCGGAAATGTTCTTCCATCCTCTCTTTCTCTCTGTCTCTATCTCGCTCTCTCTTTCTCTTTCCCCCCTCCCTCGCTGACATTTACAGAAACAGAGAGATGTTAGCAGGACAGTGTATAATAATCTTCAAGCGTAATCTTTGCTGTGTATCTTCGGCTGTGTCAGTAAGAGAGCGAGGAGCAGTCTGGCCTGCCATGATACCAGCTGTACCTCTAAATAACTTTTATCCCAGCTTAAGAGGATTTGCCATGTGAAAAAATCTACACCGTCTGCTACTTCTCCTTTACTGAGATTTTCATGTTTTGAAATGTAATAAATCATTAGGTAACACTTTCAACCTGTCAAAGGCTGGAATACCCATCTCATAAAGCTGTCACAGAAAAAAGAGTCATGCTGTTTAAGTCATAACATCCATCATAAAAACATAAAGACATTCAATCACACACAAGCTATTTTGACATTATACATTATTGCACCTATTATGACAAACCTAATAGCATTTGGAACATGTTATGTCAGCGGGCAACAGTGGTTTGGCATGTTTACGACATTTTTATCAGTCTTATGATTCTAATGATATCACTTGTTTTTAAAAGAACTGCAATGTACATTATTGGCCCGATAAACAGAAGTTTGTGGACACATGATCGTTAGATTACATGTGCTTTTTAAACATCCCAATCCACATTTAGTCCCCGTATTTTCCTCCACTCTTCTGGAAAGATGTTTCACTAGATTTTGGAGTGGGCTTGTGGATATTTGTGCTAATTTTCCAATCTGGGCATTTAGTAAATCAAAGCCCTGATGTATGGTGAGGAGGCCTAGAGTGCAATCAGTGTTCCAATCCATCCAAAAGGTGTTCAATAGGGTTGAGGTCAGAGCTCTATAGCAGGCCACCCAAGAACTGCCACTCCAACCCATATGAGCCATATTTTAATAGGGATTTGTACATAGGGGCATTGGAATGCTGGGACTGGCTTAGGTCTTCTAGTTCATCATGTGAAGGGAAAATAACCAAGAGAATGAGACGCTGCATCAGAATGTGACTGTGTTGTCCATGCTCTGAATAATGAGTCTAATCAGTCAAAATTGAAGGCAGGCTGTCACCGGTGGGGTGGCGTCACGACCAGGAAGTATAAAACGGAATGTATATTAATTGTATAAGAGCTAGTACAGAAAACAGACATTCAATAGGTATATTGAATATATCTGGAAGGTGTCTGGAAATTCAATATCCGTTGATTATGAGTGAATGTATGATTTGCTATATATTTTTTATTTTATTTGCTTTTTCAACAACATAATTACAGTACAGGCTACAGTGAGAGGTCAGGAACTATACACAGAAAAGGTCATTGTAAGCAAATCTATTCAGTCTGAAAGCTAGACAGGTCTAAGTCAAACTAAATCCACCCAAAATAGTTTCACACTTGCGGCTGTGTTTTTTCTGAGAGTGTAGGCAGGATTTCCGGTGAGAGCAGATTGCAAGAACTTTTAACAATGAAATAAACAGCTGGAAAAATAATAATTATGAATAATAATATGAAATGTTACCAAAGTTGTAGTTTTCAGACAAATTCATTTGTCCAATTAAATCAGAATGTTAGATGATTTCTTTTTAATCAGACTCCTTTCTCCTCCAGGCAATGAAATGAATGTGTGCAGATAATTAACTGCCACATAAATGTTTTATTTTAATCACCATTGCATGGCAGACAGTGCGGCCATTTTGGCAGGAAGCATACCCACAGGGTGTAGACATGAATCACACATTGATGTTGCACTTTGGAGGTCACAGGTCTAGGGCAGAGTGAACATGGAAGTGCCTTCGGGGACATTTAAGACAAGGCCAGTGGTTTTTCACACCCCAAATGCACTTAAAGATAGAGCTGGAAAAAGGCTCCATCCTCTGGTGACAGCATGTCCAACAAGAGTCGCCTGCTGGGGTCTCTGGCAGCCAAAACCATACAGTCCATTAGCATTCACATGTACATGCACATACAAAGAAATATTTTATAAAATAAAATTAAAAACTAATAAATGCACTATAGATGGACTTTCATGCAAATACACATACACAGAGATCACAGGCAATGGAAAGTGCAGCCATCACACCCGGGGTGTATTTAAGGATCTTTTGAACAAGCTAGAGCAAAACTGTAGTGTTGATAAAAGACGAATGTGCAGTCAGCGAGACTGTGAGTGTGTCATCAGACAGGGTGAAAATAGGCGGGCCCGTTGGCGAAACTAAAATAGGAGAGCTGAGCCTCGGGTTTTGTGTGACGTCGCAATGCTCAGAGTTACACATGAAACACACGTGCACTATTATTAGAGCATTTGAAATTGTGCCTCTAAGTACTAGAGTGAATATTAATCATGACATTAAAAATGCACACATTTATTGTATCAGCATGGTTCACATCCCACTGCACTCCCACATCCCACCCTTACTCTCTATCCATCTCTTGTACGTTTATAAATTTTGATTTAGATGTAGAATCTAGATTCAGATTTAGAAAAAAATATATTGTTATGGTTTATTTCTCATCTAAAAATGACTTTTAGTATTCTTTCAATCTCTGTGCTGCTTTTATATATGAATTTCCCTCCAATCTAACTTTAAAGCTATTTTAAGCTTCTTCTTCCACTTTTTCTTTTTGACATGCAGTACAGTACAAAGAGTAACATGTAAAGCCCATGTTTTCATAACCTGGAGTTGGAAAAGGAGCAGGGCTTCATTGCAGAGTGAGCTACAAACACACAACTCTTGAGAAAGGCACTCTCTTTAAGTGCTTAGTTGGAAAACAAAGCAACTCTCATGCCATACAACAAAAGCCCTCGGTACTCAACTTCCTGCCAACTCGCTACCACATGAATGTGTGTATCAAAGTAAAGAAATCAATTTGCTTCAGTATTGCCTCTGATTCTGGCATTAATAAATTGCTCCAAAAAATATGCGAGCGAGTCAAAAAAGTCCTGTGTGCCAGGACAAGCAAACATCATCTCGAGAAAACAACATTACACAGATAATACATGACACACTCGCAAAATGATTCAATTAAAACGAGTGAAAAATCAATATGTACAGTAGATATAAAATTCAATGGGTGCACTGGGATATGAAAGTGCTTGCCAGAAGAAATACACCTTATTTCCTTCAGCTCTTATACATTATTTCCTTTAGAAAGTACAGTGCCCTCCACAATTATTGGCACCCCTGTTTAAGATGTGGTCGTGGACTTTTTTTAAAACAACATAGAACCCAAATGCAAAAAAAGAGAAAAATCCAACCTTTCATTTAAGTACATTACTTTGGTGGTAAAAAAATCACACATTTAGAAAAAAAAAACAAACCTTGAAATCATGTGTGCCACAATTATTGGCACCCCTAACAATTCCTCTGAAAAATTATTATTATTTTTTTTAATATATTTTTCTGTAGTTGCTAAGGTTGGTCAGGGTATCTAGGGACTTTTAATTAGTAATTCATGATTTCCTGTTTCCCTGGGGTATAAATATGACGTGACACAGAGGCCTAATTCTCTTACCCATTTGTCAACATGGCAAAGACAAGAGAACACACCATTCAAGTAAGTCAGATGTGTGTCGACCTTCATAAGTCAGGCAATGGCTACAAGAAAATAGCCACTCGCCTTAACTTGCCGGTATCTACAGTCAGAGGAATCATTAAGAAGTTTAAAACAACTGGAACAGTGACAAACAAGGCTGAAAGAGCTCCCAAGTTTATCTTGCCACAACGCACAGTGAGGAGGATGGTAAGGGAAGTAAAAAAATTTCCCAAGCTCACCGTCACAGAATTGCATCAAAGAGTGGCATCTTGGGGTCACAGAGTCTCCAAAACAACCATCAGATGCTCTCTACATGCCAACAAGCTGTTTGGGAGGCATGCAAGGAAAAAGCCTTTTCTCACTAACACTCACAAACGTAAACGTCTGGAGTTTGCTAAGCGGTACTGGGACTTCAACTGGGATCGTGTGCTTTGGTCAGATGAGACTAAGATTGAGCTTTTTGGCAACAAACACTCTAAGTGGGTCTGGCGTAAAACAAAAGATGAGTATGCCGAAAAGCACCTCATGCCCATCTCTTCCAAAGGCCCTGGGAACCTTGTTAGGGTGCATGGCATTATGAACGCTTTGAAGTACCAGGATATTTTAAATAAAAACCTGATGGCCTCTGCCAGAAAGCTGAAGATGGGTCGTCATTGGGTCTTTCAGCAGGATAATGATCCAAAACATGTGGCAAAATCTACACAAAAGTGGTTCAGCAGTCACAAACTCAAGGTCCTCCCATGGCCATCTCAGTCCCCAGACCTCAACCCAATCAAAAACCTGTGGGGCGAGCTAAAGAGAAGAGTGCATAAGAGAGGACCCAGGACACTGGATGATCTAGAAAGAAGAATGGTCAAAAATCCCTCTCTCTGTGTTCTCCAATCTTGTGAAATGTTATAGGAGGAGATTAAGTGCTGTCTTGTTGGCAAAAGGAGGTTGTACAAAGTATTAACATCAGGGGTGCCAATAATTGTGGCACACATGATTTCAAGTTTTTTTTTTTTTTCTAAATGTGTGATTTTTTTACCACCAAAGTAATGTACTTAAATAAAAGGTTGGATTTTTCTCTTTTTTTGCATTTGGGTTCTATGTTGTTTTAAAAAAAAGGATAATTTTTAGAAGGTCATGACCACATCTTAAACAGGGGTGCCAATAATTGTGGAGGGCACTGTATGTGTTTTGAAAAACTGTTGTACTTCTTGATTATAGTGCTAATTGCGGGCAAGGTTTAGTTTTACAGGGTCATTCACAAGCCATGAACCTCTGAATGAGTTACCTCTGCTTCCTCTTTTGGAGTCTTTATTCCTTTATAGCACCAACTAAAATTCTTTAATCAAAGAATTATTATTATTCTGCATAGTAGGTATTGTAGGTAGTACTGTCAGGGAACCACCGGCCACGCCCCCCCTCGGCACTCGACACTCACAGCGCCTCGCCTTCATACTAATCACCTTCACCTGTCTCCAATCTACACCCTTCCTTTATAATGCCCCCCGTTCCCAGTCACCCACCGTCTGATCTTCGGTTCATTCTGGCGATCATCCCTGAACTACCTGTGTTTCGGAATATACCTGTTTTCTGGTACATGCTGCTTTCTAGCTTCTGTTTGTTTCCCAAGACTTATAAACGTCCTATTCGTATTCTGGTTTCCGACTCTTGATCAAAGCGTGACTAGTACGTGGTTGCTCAGTGGTTAAGATGTTGAACATCTGATTGGAAGCTTATGAGTTAAAGTCCCAGCTAAATAAAGTTGCCACTGTTGGGCCCTGGAGTAAGATCCTTAACCCTTAACTACTCAGTGTATAAATGAGATTGTCTCTGATCAAGTGAAGATAAAGTCGCTTTGGATGAGAGCATCTGACAAAATGTAATGTTAATGTAGAAATATGTAAATGCATACCTTTTAGGGTTGGTGAAACTTTATTAGTATGCGTGCTTGGTGTTTTTTTCTCACTTGTCTTAAAACAATGGCGATACTGTAAACTTCCTTAATGGTCAACTGCTTGAAAATATATATAGTAAACTATATATATAAAATAGTAAACATTTTAAAGGTGCTTCTAAATGGCATTTACAATTCTGGGCTATAATCAGAGATTCATCTTCTATGCATGTTTAATCCTGAATGTGTACACACCAGTATTTAGACCCTGAAATTAACCGCATGTCTAAGCTTTTCACAGACGTGTGCTGAAGCTCAGAACTTACAGTGTTGCTGTCTGACTGTATAATAGACTGAAATGTATGTTTATGGCTTGTAAATACTTACTTATGTGGAACGCAAATTAAGGCAAATATTATATATATAATAAATTAGTACATATTTATTCATTAATTATATATTTTTTTAATAAAAAAAATTTCTATATGGCCAACAAAGTAATCTGTCAAATAAAAAAAGACTATTGTTAAAGTACACGGAGTTTGCAATTATTTATTTAACCAGTAAACTTTCTTTTGGCTTCTCCCATTAGGGGTCGCCACAGCGGATCATCCGTATTCATGACCCGCTTGTTCGATTTGGCACATGTTTTACGCTGGATGCCCTTCCTAACGCAACCCTCCCCATTTATCCGGGCTTGGGACCAGCACTAAGAGTGCACTGGCTTGTGTAACCCTAATGACCGGGGATCGAACCCGGGCCACAGCGGTGAGAGCGCCGCATCCTAACCACTAGACCACCAAGGAACCCATTGAACCAGTACTAGTATATAGGACTTTTTACAAAGCAGTAAATAATTTTCTGAATGCTTTCCTTAACCTCGCTGATATTTACATTTTAAATTGCTATTTGTTTTCACTTTGTCCGTTGCTTTTATGTCACCTTGTGATACATTTGGCAGCAAGGAAAACACATGATTTCATGCATCAATCTAATTTTTTAGGTTGCTTATCCAGTATTTGTAAACAGTGGTCTAGATGCTACTGAAAAGCTCTATTTATGACAATTCTACTCAAAAAGTATCTGGAAGAATTGAGGCGTAATCTATACACAAGCCCTTTTAATAATCCGAATCGAGATCCAAGAAAATCAATTTACACAACTGCAAAACCCGTCTCTGAATGCACACATGGTAAATTTATATGAAGGTCAGACATGGCAAGTGCGTGTTTGGACATCAATATGTGTTGGTGTGTTTCTGCATTAATTGGCCTGAAAGCTTGATATCTCAATACAATTTTCCTTTACTGTTCCATTTATTAAGCAGCAATCTCTTCCCTCTTGCAGTAAGACTAATGCCCTCCCCCATTCGATTTTTTTGCTGACTCTGATTGTGATTTTTACAGGGTACAATCCGGTTTACGAATATACACAGTACTGTGCAAAGGTCTCAGGTAGCCTCATTTTTTAATGACATTTTTAATTAGATGTTATATTTTATGACTTCTACATTATTAAAATATTTTACTAGTACATATTTTAAGTACGTACCAAAGACAGTGCCATATTATGTAACAGACCAAAAAAAAAAAAGATTCTCCAAATGCTTTATAGTTAATTTCCATATGAAACTACACAAGTGTTCCTGATATGTTCCTACACATATATATTTTTTTAAAGCAAAATGTTGACAATGTTTAGTTTGTACTGCTTAAGTGGATTTTTTAAATGTAGAAATATGTACATTTATATTTATGGCAGTTGGCAGATGCCCTTATTTAAAGCAATGAGAGTTAATCGGATGACTTTCCTATCAGTAGACTAGTGTCTAAACAACATATGGCAAATGCTTATTTTTACTGTAACTTCAGTACTATAACTTCCAGATCTACACAGAAAGTTTTTTTTTTTTACCTATGAACTCTACCTTGATGCCTCTGTAATACTAGGAGACACAGGAATACCTTCCAAAGCCAGAAACGTCAGCTCTCTCAGCATGAATTCTGACAGTTCCTCAGCCTCAGCTACATCACTTGTGGGATGTGAGAGCTGTTTCTATTATATACTGTATAAAGATATTATATAGCAAATGCAATTGATTCTATTTTCCCCAAAAAAAAAAAAAAAGGAAAAAACAAGTAACCTTGTTAAAATCATGGTGACACTGACCAAAACGTTACTGAGGTTTATTTCATAAGGATGGTTTTACTATTGGCTTCATACAGTATTTTGCCAGCTTGCTCTTGTCTGTGTGAAAAGTATAAAAACAAAAAAAGATTTTGTGGACAGTAGCTCCAGTATCTGTTCAGTCAGTTTTTTTTTTATCACTTATACATACTACATACTACATACGCATGCTGAGCATTGAAAGACAATAAAATTATAATTGTTTTTAATATATATAAATCAGGAATGTTTACTCTGGCGAAAGGATGCATGAGAAATTGCTTCATTTCAGGAATCCAATACCTGATGTGTCTCAGCTCAAAACTGTCTCTTTAAGTTTTCTTTTTTTCCTTCCAGTCAATGCTTCTTCTTCTTCACAATGCTTGTGCATTATGCTTGTTTCCATAGTGATGACTTTTTCCGGGCTCCAGCATTTGAACTCCTTGCAGGTAAGTGCTTGTGTCATCAAGCTCTCGAGGATCTTATGTCACACCACTGGGGGAATCTGAGACCCAGACAACAGCACTGTCAGTAAATGCTGTATATCTCAATTGTAAATACTTGGAAGTAGGATTATATACAATGCTTATTCAAATGATTTCTGTCATTCTGATTACGTTTAATAGTTAGTGTGTCCCTTTATGGATTTTTATGAAAGTGTCTCCATTCAGTACAATGATTTTACTGTGTTTACAGATATGTAACAAACCCAAAATCCTGCAAAATGTGTATTTGTGCATGCACATAAAAGTCCAGTGTTTAGAGGGCACAGAGGTGCATTTCTGCAAAATAGCAGACAGTTGAGGCTCTGAATGCCTCCTCCATCCTTCTCACTCTCTATTATTACAAGTTTACAACCAGTTGTTACCTTCTAGTATGTGTGTATATGTGTGTGTGTGTGCGTCTGTGTGTATCAAAATCGTGCAGGGAATATTGAGACTTGATTCTCCTAAATTCTTTACCTAAAAACAGGTACAAAAAGCAGCAGTATGACTAAACTAAAACCCAGAGGGGAGATGCTCCAAGACCAACGGCCCTTCCTGTCTCAGTCCTATCACATATCTGCTTGCCTGCATATATTCATGTTCCTTCAAGACCTGGTGATAGAAATGACAAGTGGACAAGATGAATGGAATTTTAAATGAAGGCTGAAGAGGAAAAAAATCCAGTCTTTTACATCTCCTGCCACTCACATTTCCCTAAGAGCATGGAGAAACTTAACTCCCCATTTTGAACTGTCAGCTTCAGCAGACAGAGGTGCAGCAAGGTGGTCTGAGTACTGCATGAAAATGACTTTTCACCCCGAAACTAATTTATGAATTGTGGAAAAAATCTTTTTTGATATTTTAATTTCCAAAATTCCACAGTCTGGCCTTGTCAAAGCTGGGATGGGTTTTTTTTGGGTGGATTGACAGAACATTTTTCTCTCCATGTCCTTCTAATTTATGTCAGCAATAATGTCCAAATAAGATTTTATACTAAAACTACAGCTAAACCTTTAGACCAAAAAAAACCTAATTGATTTTAATGTTATCAGCAAGCATTACCTGTATTCTTTATGAGATTAAAAAGACTGTTCCCTTGTGATTATAATCTATTGGTGTCCATCAACACCAGCATCCTGTTAAACCCTCATTCTCAAACCCCATTAACTCCAACCCCCTAGCCCCACTCTCATTGATTCAAGCCATCTCTTTTGACAAATCTACCCAATATTCCAATATTATTGCCTTCCTAATTATCATCACTCTTATCAGCAGTTCTCTCTCTCTCTCTCTCTCTCTCTCTCTCTCTCTCTCTCTCTCTCTCTCTCTCTCTAACTATATATATAACTATATAACTTTTTATGCAACTTACTCTATGTTTAAACTCAAATCATCAATTATAAAATGTGTGAAATCACATGCAACAAGTATCTGTGAAAAAAATACAAAAATGAAAAAAAAAAGAAATGAATTTTTTTTTACCCTCTGGATCAATTTTAGACTAAAACCAGAAGAAATGGGCTTCTGGTCAAATTTAGTCAAGATTAAAATCCAGGCTCTGACAACTGCATATAAACTGACCTCTTTATCACTATTTATATCTAAAAGTGCGTAAAAAAATCCCTCTGATTTACCCCCACCTTGTTGCCATGACTTCCAATAGTGCCCATTGAATCTTTTGCTGAACACATTATTTATATAAGTGCCAACGCATTGGCAAGCCAACTTGTATTCGCTTTTGTATCACACATTTTACAGCATATTGTACTCAACTTGAATTTATCCACACATGCCACCAAATGGATTAGGTGCTTGTTCAGCTACAGTATATTAAATGGAAGATCCAGCTTTTAATTTGCCAAGGCATAAGTCTACTTTGCTGTTGACCTAACAAACTGAAAGATTCAGACATAGGCCATACATAACTAGTATAACCGATAGGACGTGTTTTTTAACAGCAAGATACTTAACTGTAGCAAAATTTGTAATACGTCAAATATTTAAAATATATACAAATGTTACAAAATACATACAGTGTGCACCAGTGCATGCTCACTGACAGAACAGATTTAAACAAATACAATAATAATAAAATAAAGCAAGGATTACAGTGCTATACTTAGTGCTAATCTGCTTGACAGAAGATAATGGGAAAGAGGATGTGAACAGCATAGTGGGGGCCTTTTATAGACTGTACTTGTGAGGTCACAGTCATGAGTTGACCTTAAATTATTTGCAAATGAGCAAGCCTTCCAAACCAATCTACTCCCATATTTGTAAAGGAAACCTACTATGAGAAAAAGCAGTACAATCAATTGGAAACGGAAGAAACACAGTCACTGTTTTTGTTACTTCACCCTTCCAACTTAAAGGCATGCAAACCTCTACACTTAACTATAAATGATCCCCCGTCACACCTTTGTCAATTCCTGTGACAAAGTGCTAGCCCTGTCACTTGATATGCGATAGGAAGAAAGGAAGGTATAAGAGATATGTTGCCTGTCTCACGCCTATGCTCAAGAATAGTGTGAAGTCAGCAGCCTGATAAAATATGTTTTGAAGGCTATTGATGTTCACAGTTTCTATTGCAGTAGAGTCCAATACAGCCACAATCCTCCACCCACATTCCCGCCCACAAACAGTATTGTTGCTTTTATAGTATAACATCTTTATTATGTGAGTACAAGCTTATTTTCTTTTCGAAATGTGAGTGGTAAAACTTGGACGATGGAACAGCCTTAAATAGTGCCAGACATATTGTATGTATTTATGCTTCAGCTACACCAATAATCTCTCTCTCTCTCTCTCTCTCTCTCTCTCTCTCTCTCTCTCTCTCTCTCTCTCTCTCTCTCTCATATAATCTAAATGCTTTGTTGTTTTCCCTTCTTGTAAGAAATCATGCCTATTCTGATGGCTCTGTAATATAAACTCCGGTTTCTCTTCCCGGGCTCAATGTAGTTGACAGTTATCAAAATGAATGCCAGAGTGACACTTTATTCTGCTTCTGTCATGTCTCATCAGCTAGAGCAAAGCAAAAAAGGCTTAGAGATAGAATCATTTTGCCACCACCGTTTGGCTATATGGTCTTTTTTTATTTTTTATAATTATGTAATAGTGTCTATATAGCTTTCAAACAGATGAGATAAAACAGTTATGTTAAAATGGTAAGATTACCTTATCGTTAAAGTTAAACCCTTTCTTGTCCTGCACAGACAGACTAACTTTATTATAACATCTTAACTGCCCTGGTATAAGCTGATAAGTAAATTTATTACAGTTCATAGTAATTATCATGGCCAGTAGGCTTTGAAGAACATTTGCATATGATTAATATATCCATTAATAGTTGACGTGATCCTTAATTTTTTTCTTGTGAGTCCAATAAGGTGGTGGTCATTTGTGAAATCTATTTCAATGATTACGTTCTTTTTTGTCATAGAAGGAAAACCATAGCCACAAGAAACAATCTTTTACCAACTCCAGCTCCAATTTTAGGGACCCACTGACCTACAGAATTTCAAGGTTTTCCAAATGCCAACATGCCTGATTCAGCTGATCAGCTAAACCTTTACTGAGGTGGGTTAGGTGCACTGAGAGGGAAGAAAAAATTTGGAGGACAGATGGTCCTTACAACTGGAGGTGAGAACCTCTGTTTTATCACATAATGGAATTTTCGTCACTCTTAGACCAGTTTTACGCTTGAGCTTTTTGTTTTCCCCTTGACAAAGGTTGCTTGACATGTTTGGTCATATGTGAAAGTTGTTTTAAAACCCGGGTGTGGTTCAAGGAATCAATTTCTGGTCCACTTGAAAACATTTCAAGTGGGTTTCAAGTGAACCACACAAGAGACTGATTTCCTGCTGATTTACACCATCAAATAGAGCAATTGGTTGAACTCGTGTTATGTTAAGGCTCAGTCTGCAGAAGGAATGCAATAAGAGATGTTTGGATTGTTTCTTAACCAAAGAAAGCTTTCGAAAATGATTGGATGTACAAATTAATATGCAATATTAAGTAGGACAGGTATTCAATTTGGTCAAGTCTGTTTCTACAAGATGAACACAACATTTCTTAAAATGATGACCCAATATTACTACAATAAATGTATTATGTAAATCTAAAATTGTATTTATTTTGATTGCTGATAGATCTTTGCAGCTCAGATTAGTGAATGGTTATCAATTAGAATGTCAGCAAAGCCATTTAAAAGGTTTCAATTAACAGAAGACAATTTCATGTAATTTCACTTTTATTGTTTAATTCAAATCACGATTTCCAACCAAGTTTTGACTCTTTATTCATCATTATACTTGCATTTCCAATTCAGGATGTCATTTTGAAGAATTTTCAATAGCAGATCTTACACCAGCTACTGATTCAACACACATACACATGCACACAAAATTAAATCATTTACATATTTTTTCTTCTCCCTACTTGATGTGATTACCTCAAGTATTCTTTGTAAATTACCTGCAACACAGTCAATATTTGTGAGAAAACAAGTGGAAGGAATCTGTGGTAAAACAAGTGGAAAGGAAGGAATCTGTGGGAAAACAAGTGAAAAGGAAGAAATCTGTGGGAAAACAAGTGGAAAGGAAGGAATCTGTGGGAAAACAAGCCTACAATAATGATGTCCTTTCCATCAAAACATGCCCAGAATAATCCTTCATTCAAGTATTTAATCCAAATGTTAAAGCACCCTTTACCTTGATTCCTTACTTCACTTCATGTGGAAATAAATGTGTCAAATTGAGAGATTTTCAGTGATCTTTTTTTTTTAGCAAAAACAAAAATAGGAAATTCTCTGATTCACAAGGACTACAGAATGCTAATTAAACCTGTTATTGGGTTCTAATAGTCAAAAATAATTAAAAAAATTCTTCACATTCACTTAAATGCATTTCACCAGAGGAGACGTATATTGATCCCGCAGAGCATACTGAAGTCCTCATAAAAATCTGACTGTTCCTCTCATTTCACGCTTAATGGTTGTGGTTACTGGCTTTTTCAGTGGCCTCCACCAAGTTGCTTTCTGACATCCTGATCTTATAACAGGATGGATGACTGCATCTTACTGAATGTAATTCTAAAAAGAAAGAGTTTACCTGATGAGAGTAAAGAAATCTAGTAAAATCCTTGAGATGTTTCAAATCCTGTCTTTGTTGCAACATAATTGTCATTAACGACTGTTATTTTTCCATTTTCGCACACATACACATTTACACACCAAGAAATGTAGTTTTTCAGTGCCATCCTTAATAAGCCACTCTGTGTGAAAGTGTGATAAGTTCGGTTTTGTTTGTGAGCCTCAAGTCCACATTGATTTGCATGAATGTGCTCCTTGCCAGAAGGCTTCTGTACTGTTCCCCTTGGCTATGGATGAGCAGGAGCCCTAAACAGATTTTCATTAAAGGCTTTTGTGTTCGTAGAAGTTCAGAATAACATCACACAACAAGCAACCTGTCACCGCTATTTATCCCACCCCACTCTTAAACCTTATTAAGGTACTATATATCCCCCCCCCCCTCTCTCTTTCTGCCTTTTCCCCGCTTTAGATGCAGTTTTCATTGTTTACTCATCATGGATATTTTCTTTTCTTTTCTCTTAACCTGCCACTCTCTCTTGTAAAATCCACAGAACATCTTCTTTATCACCTTCTCAGGTTTGACTGCTCTGCTTAATAAGGATTCAGAGCAGCTCTCATATTTAACTGATCCACAGAGAGCAACAGATTTAAAGCAGAGGGACTGACTGAGACAGTGTGTAGATCTTTTCATAGATTGGGTAATAATTAAAAAAATAAATGCTATAAGGAAGATAAATGGGACTGGTGTAATAAATCTGATGTTTTCATTGATGTGGTTTCAGTGCAGCCCTTTAATTTATGGTTAAGAGGTAAAGAGCACCAGCCAAACCCTTTCTACAGGCATCTACTTTAATAGTTGCCTTCAATATGAGACTGAGTCTAATATGTGAAACTTAATCAATTTACAAACAGCCTTCAGCAACAGTGTATTGTTCAAAATGATAACTTTTCAGTATTATACACTATATGAACAAAAGTTTGCGGACACCTGACTTCAAGATTCATACGTGCTTTTCAAACATCCCATAGCACATCTAGTCCCCATTTGCTGCTATAATAATCTCCATTCTTTAGTAAAGATGTTACACTATGTTTTTGAGTGTGCTTTTGGAGATTTTTGCTCATTACTCCACAAGGGTTTTTATAAAAAGTCAGGTATTAAAGTAGGGAGAGGAAATCTGGGATGCCGTTAGTGGTTCAGTTCATCCCCAAGGTATCAGTGTGGTTAAGATCGGACTCTATAGCAGGCCACTCAAGATCTTCCACACCAACCATTTAAACCATATCTTCATGAATACATCAAAATGACATCAAAGTTTAAAAATGATTAATAGACCCAATTAAAATGTATATGAAATATTTTTTGTAAAAGAACTGAATAAATATTTCATAAGCATATTAGATTAGTATAATATATATATATATATATATATATATATATATATATATATATATATATATATATATATATATATATATACAGTGAGGAAAATAAGTTTTTGAACACCCTGCTATTTTGCAAGTTCTCCCACTTAGAAATCATGGAGGGGTCTGAAATTGTCATCGTAGGTGCATGTCCACTGTGAGAGACATAATCTAAAAAAAAATATCCACAAATCACAATGTATGATTTTTTAACTATTTATTCGTATGATACAGCTGCAAATAAGTATTTGAACACCTGAGAAAGTCAATGTTAATATTTGGTACAGTAGCCTTTGTTTGCAATTACAGAGGTCAAATGTTTCCTGTAGTTTTTCACCAGGTTTGCACACACTGCAGGAGGGATTTTGGCCCACTCCTCCACACAGATCTTCTCTAGATCAGTCAGGTTTCTGGCCTGTCCCTGAGAAACACGGAGTTTGAGCTCCCTCCAAAGATTCTCTATTGGGTTTAGGTCTGGAGACTGGCTAGGCCACGCCAGAACCTTGATATGCTTCTTACAGAGCCACTCCTTGGTTATCCTGGCTGTGTGCTTCGGGTCATTGTCATGTTGGAAGACCCAGCCTCAACCCATCTTCAATGCTCTAACTGAGGGAATGAGGTTGTTCACCAAAATCTCGCAATACATGTCCCTGGTCATCCTCTCCTTAATACAGTGCAGTCGCCCTGTCCCATGTGCAGAAAAACACCCCCAAAGCATGATGCTACCACCCCCATGCTTCACAGTAGGGATGGTGTTCTTGGGATGGTACTCATCATTCTTCTTCCTCCAAACACGTTTAGTGGAATTATGACCCAAAAGTTCTATTTTGGTCTCATCTGACCACATGACTTTTTCCCATGACTCCTCTGGATCATCCAAATGGTCATTGGCAAACTTAAGACGTGCCTGGACATGTGCTGGTTTAAGCAGGGGAACCTTCCGTGCCATGCATGATTTCAAACCATGACGTCTTAGTGTATTACCAACAGTAACCTTGGAAACTGTGGTCTCAGCTCTTTTCAGGTCATTGACCAGCTCCTCCCGTGTAGTTCTGGGCTGATTTCTCACCTTCCTTAGGATCATTGAGACCCCACGAGGTGAGATGTTGCATGGAGCCCCAGTCCGAGGGAGATTGACAGTCATATTTAGCTTCTTCCATTTTCTAATGATTGCTCCAACAGTGGACCTTTTTTCACCAAGCTGCTTGGCAATTTCCCCGTAGCCCTTTCCAGCCTTGTGGAGGTGTACAATTTTGTCTCTAGTGTCTTTGGACAGCTCTTTGGTCTTGGCCATGTTAGTAGTTGGATTCTTACTGATTGTATGGGGTGGACAGGTGTCTTTATGCAGCTAACGACCTCAAACAGGTGCATCTAATTTAGGATAATAAATGTAGTGGAGGTGGACATTTTAAAGGCAGACTAACAGGTCTTTGAGGGTCAGAATTCTAGCTGATAGACAGGTGTTCAAACACTTATTTGCAGCTGGATCATACAAATAAATAGTTTAAAAATCGTACATTGTGATTTCTGGATTTTTTTTTTTTTAGATTATGTCTCTCACAGTGGACATGCACCTACGATGACAATTTCAGACCCCTCCATGATTTCTAAGTGGGAGAACTTGCAAAATAGCAGGGTGTTCAAATACTTATTTTCCTCACTGTATATATATATATATATATATATATATATACTGTATGTAGAGTGGACAACTTCTCTCTTTTCTACTTTGGGAAAAAAAGAACACATTAGAACTTCCTTCCTTCATTCCTTCCGTCATTCATTCGGATCAGGTTGGATTTGGAGTTTATAAAATGCAACTCCATCACTGAATACCACACACACACACACACACACACACACACACACACACACACACACACACACACACACAGAGGGAGCAATTTATCTTACACAATCCACCAAACGTTTCTTGGGATGAAGAAAACTAAAGACCCTGGAGGAAACCCATTTGGACATGGGTTAGGTTTAAGGTTCTGTGCACTTGTGGGAAAAACTCCACACAGGCAACATGTCAGGGTCTAACTACAGCAGATGGAAACGCTGCCTTCTGTGCTCCTGAGACACCAAATATTTCATGTATGCATGATATTTGGAGAAGAAAAAAAAAAAAAAAAGAGAGAGAGAGAGAGAGAGAGAGAGAGAGAGAGAGAGAGAGAGAGAGAGATTTTATGGAGGTTTGTAGGTTGCAGAACTGTCGGAAATGACTGTGAAGAGTAGACAAGGGTATCTGATGTACCAAAAAGGTGTGCAAAAAGTGTGCAAAAAACACGTGGTGCATGTCGAGAGACGCTCGGTTTTAGGTTTCCGTTGACACCGCCGATGTTGTACTTTAATAATGACGTCACGGGGGTGTGAGTCGAAGCAGCACTGGCTGGCCTGTTAGTTGGACGGGGGAGGCGAGAGAGAACGCGCACGCGGAGAGAGAAAGGAGATAGAGAAAGAGAGAGAGGGAGAGAGGGAGAGAGAGAGAGAGAGAGAGAGAGAGAGAGAGAGAGAGAGAGGAGAAAGCAAGCAGCGCGCGCTCGGGCTGTTACCACTGCGCAATTGCGCGCACGCCGACGCTTCGGTTTTCCGCTCAGCGCGCGCGAAGCGGCGCTCTTCTCGCGCCGCGTCACATCGCACCGTCCAAGCCGCCTCCGCAAACATCGCTGAACTTCATTGTCTGCTATGTGCCCCGGCTGACGAGACGACTCGTTCGGACACCGCTCCTCCCCCGGACGGGTTTATTCTTCCACACACACACACTCTTATTTGCCCCCCCATTTAAATGCCCCCTCGGGTCTGATCTCGAGTTTCCCCGTGTTAATGACAGACGAGAGCGCGCGCGGTCCTAATAAAGTGCGCGGTCGTTATGCACGCCGCTCGGCGCGTTCCTTCTGCATCCAGCATGACGCTTCTGCTGCTTCCTGACTTTTCTTTCGCTCCGGAGTGGCTCGGCATGCTTCACAAACTTCAACAAGACAGCTCTTGAACGTCGTCTGGGGCGCGAGCCCGCGTCGTCGCGCGCATCATCAGCTAGTGCAAAGAAAAAAAAAAAGAAATATATATATAAATATTATAAGGAGGAATTTTTTTGCACTTCCGGAGATCTGGAGCTAGCTGATGCTGCTTGGCTGAAGATGTTAGCCTTAAAGACATCTGGACGGAGATTCCTAACTTGAAGGTGTCACCAGAGCGAGCGTCGACGTTTGAGGAGTCCACTGTAAATGGGAGCTGGGCTGAGTCTGGATCGGGCTCGTGGATAAACTATGTGGATAAAGTGGTGTAGAGAACGCAGGTAATATACACCTATATGCATGTTCTTGTTGTGCACCAATGCTTTGGATCACTGTTGTTTCAGAGATCTTAGAAAATACGCTGTTCTGAGTAATGCACAAGAGGAGAATGAGGAGGAGGAGGAAGAGGAAGATGAAGAGGAGGAGGGAAACTATGTAATCAAACAGTTGCACTGGCTCAACATTTAATCCTGTCATATCTAATCGCATCTAGTGCACGAGCGCTTCCTCTTTTGGACGATCGGATGTGATCGCTAAAATCCCAACGCTTCTTGTTTCCATCGAATGCTGTGAAATTGACATGCTTATAAAGGACACATAACGCAATTACGAAGCAGGCTTTCACGCTCGCGCTCGCTGGGGGTCGCCACACAACCGCAAAGCTCGCGCGCCGCACATCAGCACTGGCAATTAGGTCGGTTACCTGCTACACGCGCACACGCGCGCGCACACGCATACACGCACGCACATGCACGCGCACACACACGCACGCAAGCACAGCGCAATGCAATTAACTCTATGCCCCGTACTGTCTTTTTAAGATTATTATGTAATCTACTTGGTTCATCAAAAGACAGAGCTATGAAAATTACATTTTAATTATAGGGCTCAAGCTTTATGTGAGCCGCCAGTGCAAAGGCATGCTTGAGTGAGGGAGGGTCAAACCCAATGAAGGTACAAATTAATCAACCCTTAGCTGTCTCCACGTGGTGTGTCTAATCTACATCTAGACAGAGAAAAATAAAAGATATAAAGAGGAGTGCTGGGTGTTAAAATCACAGAAGGATCAGTTTCCTAGTTTGTCTTTAAGTTTATTCCGTTTCCTCAACTTGGTTTACTCTGAATATATTGTAACCTACCTTGAGTTTCATGGCTATTTTCTGTCTAATGGTGTCCTGCATGGACAATAGAAGTGTTTATTTTTTATGTTATGGCATCTGAAAGAGAACACATTGAGGAGGTGTGCATTTTCTCACTGCAAACATTATCAGCCCACGCTTGATTTCTTGCTCTGAGTACCTGATATGCAGACATGCAGCTAAACAGACAAGAGTCATCAATTAAAAGCAGAACAATCAATTGATATATATTAAGTATTATATATTAAATATATACATTTTTTATATATAAAATTTCAGTGATCATAATAGAGGGTAGCAAGAGCCATACGAAGCACATGAAACTTTCAAAAGGCAACAAAAAGCTGTTCTGAAATATGTATCAAGTTGTAGCTATCTCCCTGGCATCCTTTATACCCTCTATACATGTTATTATTTCACTATAAGAATAACTTTACATCAAAATAACATCTACCCGAACTGTCATTAGGCTTCATACGATCAAATATCCCAGTTGAAATGATAAAAATGGGTGGGGTCTGGAACAGGGAGTGGTTCGTCAGTGACCTTGTATAGATCCGACTTTTATGAGCAGGGTGAAAGGTTATGCTGTCAGCTGTGTATTTAATTATGACCATGGTCTTGGGGTTTGTGTGGTTCATGTCATTGTCAATATGGTTCTGTAGAATGGAAAAGGGTGAAATGGAAGAGCATTGTGCTTCGTTAGGGAAAATGTGGTTTAGGATTGACAAAAGGCTAAGTTATATGATGATATAATGATGACATTGCTGTATATTATATATTATATATTTCATTATTGGGTGACGTACGGTACATTATGCTTACATGATGCTTTGTGGGTCTCTTCTTATGAAAATCTGAGAGATATTTATTATCGTATTATTATATTTGATTTATTTATTTTGGCTTATTTTGCTATATGTCTCACCTCCAGGCTCTCCATAGCCACATGATCATTACTCATCAGCAGCGGAAAGACGAATGTCCGGTCCTCAGTGGGTGTAAATAAAGAAATAAAATCAATCCAGAACCTCATTGATTTAGTCCTTAGAAAATGCAGCACATTGTCCCATAAAAAAATAAAATAAAAAAACCCCTCTGCTTGAAATAGGCTTTGATGCAGCAGTCTGGTGAGGACCTCGCTGTTAAAGCTCTGATCAGAGACTTATTACTGGCTTGTAAAGTGAGCAGCAGAATGTGAGAGAGACTGCCTTCCTACAATCATTTCAAACATTTAGATTGACGTAAGGTGTTTTTAGCGCTAAATGCTACATGGTTAACTAAGAACATCGGTTCATTACGGCATAATGTGAGAAAGACCACTTCTAGTGTTATCGCTGTCTGATTTAATGTGACAATGCGCTTTTCACAGTGACACAAATGAATACTGAGATACATTGTAAAGTTTTTTTTTTCCAATTTAGGATCTCAATTGGCAGTTAAAGACAATTCGGGTGGATCCTTGCGAGACCAGCTGATAGTGTGAAACATCTTAAGCAATTTCTTAGCTTTAAGCAAAAGGCAAAATGAAAGAAAACATGCTGTTCCTGCTTTTCTCTATCAATTTCAAAGAGCGACAATCAAAAGATGGACTTTTAGCAGAGTGCACGTTTATATGGAGTACAATATGTGTAAGGAATAAACCACAGCAGGCCACACAGTTAAATGTTGTAATGAAGTTTGGAGTGAAACACTACATAGTTGACAATTGCCATATACTAACATGTTTTATTTCATTTTATACCATTTGGATTTGCTAACAAGCAACATCATGTTAATTAACCAGTTTAGTCCACTTTAATGTTAGGTGAAAGATTAGTGAGGCACCTTAGTTCCTGTTATTACTTACAACATATATCAACCCTAAACAGGAATTGCATCAACAGCCTTTCTTTTTTCCTCTAATATGACGAAAAGAGTTTGTCATGTTACCAGGAAAAATTTTTTTTTACCTGAGTACTCTCCTGAGGAGTCTCTTTCCTTTAATTTTAAAGAAATATTTTTACATTTCTTTATATCTTTATATGACATTATATTTGCTTTAATAGCAACACAAATTCATTCATTAGATTGTGTAAATCACCTGCTATATGTCCCTGTGAAGAAGCTGTTACAATGGAGAATACTGTATATCATATTAGAACAAGAGCATTAATATAAACCTTTACTTGAATTACAGCTGGAACTACTCACCGAGCTGCTGTTATAAAAAAAAAAAGTAAATGCGTTCTACCCAATTAAATTCAAGAACTTACAGAATTCGGCATTAATTAAAAGTCTAGACAGTTTGACATGAACATGTGTACTACTGACACATGTTTTGATGTTCATTTTAGGTTTGCAAACTACTTGGAAAGCTTTTTTAAAAGGCAGTTTAAAAAAATGTTAAATAAATGCGTAGCTCATTAGCAGAGAGCTAGCATGTCATATCAGCCGCTCTGTAGACTATAAGTAACAAATTCTTTTTTTCCCCACTCTCTTTCTTTCTCTGCTCATCCCTTTTGCTACAAAATATGATATATTTAGTGTGAGTTGAGCTCCTCAGCTTTTAGGTACTTGTTGCTGGTATAGGATAGATAGGCTGATAGTAGTGAAGGACAAATTTAGATTGCACACTCACTTAAAAATTGTTGCATAACAAGCCCTGAGAGATTCAGTAAGAATCTAAAATAGTGGTCTGTACAGAAGCTGGTGGAGATACATGGCAAAATGTCATGAGCTGACGAGTTTGAAACGGGATGTAATTTATAGAAAAAAAGAAAAGAATTGAAAATTCACTGAATATGTTTACAGCTCAGTGTTAATGCTGAAAACTATAATGCAATGATACTTAATGAGGTGTATTAAACATTGAAATTTTAATATGATATTCATGCTGCAGTTCTTGGCTTCTGCATTTTGACAGAATTCAAATGCATTAGTATATTGTATTATATTTGTACATTAGTAGTGGTTTATAGTAGACTATAGTAGACCACATTTGAACTATTTATGATTTGCTTTGAGATGCAATGTAAATTATTTTATTTTTTTATGGTTTTATAATAGTTTTAAAATGTAACACTAATTGCATAATCAATTATATATGAATAATTATATAAATCAATTGAACAGCAGTTCTGTGGTTTTATTCATGGGAATGTATATACTGTAGCAGAATGACAGGCAGGTTGTAGCAAATAGGAAGTCTACAATAACTCATATAATCACATTATTTCCTCCATATATAACACTGTTTGCAACAGAAAAGCATCTCAGAATCCCAGCACGCTACAACAGCAGAAAATTGCATTGGGTTTTACTCCGGTCAAATGGACTGGCAGTTCTTATCAAAACTGGACACTAGAACATCGAGTAACCACCACTAGGCCTTTTTTTTAGACTTCAATTGTCTAAAAATATAGGAAAACTGTTAAAAACTGCGAAATTTTGGTTATACTGAACAATAAGTTAAAAAAGGTTTGGAGTTTTGGGTTTGGGTTTTAAAAGTAGGATAGATCATCTTTAGACTTATTTATGGTCTTATTTTAAACAGCAATTGGTTTGGGAACCTTAATATATTAAATACTTTTAAGTATTTCTCATCATTTCATGTAATTAAATTAAATTTGATCTGTGGTTCTCTTTTTCTACACTTGTTCTTCTCACCATTATTCGTTGGGAGTGACGAGGATGGACAAGATTAAAAATGAGTTTATTAGAGGGACAGCGCATGTAGGATGTTTTGGTGACAAGGTGAGGGAGGCGAGATTGAGATGGTTTGGACATGTGCAGAGGAGGGACATGAATTATATTGGTAGAAGAATGCTGAGGATGGAGCCACCAGGTAGGAGGAAAAGAGGAAGGCCAAGAAGGAGGTTCATGGATGTGGTGAGGGAAGATATGCAGGTAGTTGGTGTAAAAGAGGCAGATGTAGAGGACAGGGTGGTATGGAGACGGATGATCCGCTGTGGTGACCCTTAATGGGAGCAGCCGAAAGAAGAAGAAGAAGAAGAAGAAGAAGTTCTTCTCACCATTATAATAATTTATGTACCTTTGTTATTTATGTTCATTTGTCTTTCTTTGTTTTAAATAAGCAAGTGAGAAAGCTACCAGAAAAATTACTACCAACAATATAAGAATTAACAGCCTCAAGATTGTGCATGGTTTTTTATTTTGTCTGGCTTGTCCCTTTCATTCTTGTTCCTGCATTCATCTACCACTGATGCTGTTGTTCTCCGAGCCCCTGATGTTAAATCAAATTGTGTCCTGCGAGTTGTAGTGCTGCCTCATGGGAGCCGTAAATGTAAAGACACAGGAACATCGTCCAGAGTGCGTCAGAGAGCGATGGTGTAGATGAGTCATAGTGACTGAGGGGTGCCCTCAGCCTTCCTGTATGAACTCTTTAATAGGGCTAAGGGAGTCTACATATACCTGATTCATTTCAGAGCTTTGTTCGATCAATACTGCCTGTACAAAGCCTTAAAGTCTAATTTATCCATTACACTGCTACTGCAACTCTTATCACCCTCCTGGGCTCGCTGTTCCCTTCGCACTTTCAACTCACCTGGAAATGATGTTGAAAAATTCATTGTAAAAAGCTCTTTGTGGACTTTTAGTCCAATAGGCCAAGACATTTTCATTGCATCCATGATGCAAACCTGTGATCATTGTTTATTACTTGATGGGATTTGCTGGAGGCAAGTGGATTGGTGGTTATTAAAAGCACTCCCATTCACTGAGCTTTTAGTTTGCTGGCATTTGCATGCACATGAGTGTGGGAGTATTTACTTCAGGGGATTTAAGGACAGTTATGTGAGGGGATTTGTTACTGGGTCATTCAGGTGCCTCTGGCTGTTGCTTCTTTTTTATCAGTAAATTGGTCCTGCTGCAATATTCCTCTATTCACCCATTCCAACAGCTGATCCCAAGCCTGCAGGCCACTGCTGTACTCGGTTTGCGCTCGTGCATGCGTTTTGGTGTGTAGGTGCAAGTGTATGAGAACTTCTTTAGCGTTCTCATGTACATAAATGTAAAATAACATGTTTTACATAACAACAAACAAACTTGTAAACGTTGTTAACTCACAAGATAAAAAAAAAAGTCACAATGTTCACCAAAATAATTACTTATCAATGCATTCATCTCCGTTTTTCAGTGCTTCGACAGCTGCCTGCCTTCAGATGAAGTGTTATTATAATGTTTTAGTCTTACAGTACATGCACTTGACTTCATTTGACTTAATAATAATAATTAATGAAAACAGTAAGGTTTGTACTAATGGATTATGTTTCCGAAATATAAAAAAAAAACAGTATCTGTAAAGAATATAAATCCTGAGTGTTTGTTTTAATAATCATTTTGTTAAAGAATGCATTTCACAATTTGCACATTTTGAGAGATGCACTTGTTTAAATTCATTAAATCAATCTTTATAATTCAATCTTGTGTCTTGTGATTTGATTGTGTAAAGAAGCAGTAACATATAATCCTAATATTTTACATATAAAAATCATGAGAAAAGACTTTTCCTTTAGACAAGCTTTATAAACTCATTTTCCCTTTCCATATTTAGTCCCAAGTTGCTGTCAAATTAACCTACACTCTTCTGGGAAGATGTTCCACTAGATTTGGGAGTGTGGTTGTAGAGATTTGTGCTCATTCATTCACAAGGTCATTAGTTATGTGTGAGGAGGCCTGGGGTGCAGTCAATGTTCCAATTCATCCCAAAGGTGCTGAATAGAGTTGAGGTTGCGGCTCTATAACAGGGCACTCAAGATCTTCCTCTCCAACCTATATACTCATAACAAAATAGATTTGGGTCTTCTAGTTCAATTAAATGGAAAATGTAATGCTACCGCATTCGAATACATCTAATGCAGCATCCTTTAATAGCTCCATGTTTTATTTCACTATTATGCATGAGCAGGTTCACAGGATGCACCATTTTCATTTTTGTAAACTCAATTGCCACACATTCAAGTCGTTTAATCTGTTAAAAGTTATGTATGTTAATTGAACTACGATTAATTTTAGGCATCAGGTTTATTGTAAAAAGCTTTTTATAATTAGGCCATGTTTGTCATTTATTTAATTGAACATCCATTCAAAAAAATTGACTGCTAAATTAGTAATGTTAATACTTTCTACTGAAGTGCATCTCCCTATTTATTTATTTTAACAGTAATAAAACATCACATACTGTATATCTAGTAAGAAATACAGGCAAGTATTACAGCACCTGTAACAGGTTTAATAAAGCGAACGATGCTTTAGAGATGTTAAATAAATAGCAAGTGGGCCATCCGTTTAATAGCTGCCTGCTACATCATGTCCTGTAATGACAAACCTATGAGTCATTGTAATAAAACATGGACACTAGTTGACAGAGTAATGTTAGCTTCAAGTTAACCTATCACTAATTACAAGTCAGCCATATGTGAGTAATATAATTTAAGAAGATAATAGTAGGCTATGTATGGCAGTAAGACTGTCACTATATTCTTATATTGGTATATTGGTTAAAAAAAAAAAAAAGATAGAAAAATAGGGTTTGACAATGCATGCAGTCATCTGTGAAAGAGTTTAATAGAAAGTGTTTGCAATAATCTCAATCCAGGCAACAGGGATGATAATAACACAACATGAAACAGTTCTATAATCAGGGTTATGCTATTAAAAAAAATATTACGTTTCACAATTTGCTATATGCTAGTCACAGCCCTCAGCTTTTGCATTATTGCTTGTTT
Source organism: Silurus lanzhouensis (assembly GCA_039877035.1). Classification (NCBI taxonomy): domain Eukaryota; kingdom Metazoa; phylum Chordata; class Actinopteri; order Siluriformes; family Siluridae; genus Silurus; species Silurus lanzhouensis. Next base: position 781,814 of record JBCEWE010000488.1, read on the forward strand.
TCTAACAGCACATCTCAACACGCTGTTCCTCTTTTAAAAATCAGTTCCTGTTATCATGTTCCTGTTAGCAGCTGAAACATCTTGTTTTTCCCTCTCTGTCCTGTTTGTTAATACGAAAATAATTGTAGCTTATCATGTTTTTGAGAAGACAGAACATCCAAAAATAAAGTCTTGATAGCTTCACATGTTGGAAAACTCTTGGGAAAATTTTGAAAGTGCTCAGGCTAAAGTTTCCTTATTAAGGAGCTACCAAAACGAGTCCACAGTAAATTCATATACATTTCTGTAATAATTCTGATTGGACTCTAGCTACCTGTTCAAATATGGTGAAAAGATAAGGAGTCAGTAAAGCAACCAAGAGGCTGCCTGTTACTGTCAGCATGATGCTACCACCACCATGCTTCAGTGTAATGCAACAATATGTAGATACATAGGCAAGCCAAAGCATATTTTTATTTACCTTAAACATTGCTCTATGGGTTTTCCCTGCTCTTATAACATCAAACTCAGCTCACGTGTCAGTTCCCAGTTTGCACCATTTGATTTTGCAGCTGTGTTTGAGCAGATAGAGATGCTGAACTATGTGATGTCACACAATTTTTGAATTTAATCTGAGAGCCTCAGGGTAAAATTAGGTTTAATGTGATCCCGATGACTCTTTGAATCCCATATTCTTTTCCTTCAGCTGCCTGAGCACTGTTTGCTTTGTCGCTTAGGATAAGAGCTTAAGCACACATGATCTTTTGTAATTCCAATAATGCCATAATTGTACATTCAAACTCAGAGCAGCCAGGGGTGAATCTGGTGGCATCAACAAATTCAAGCAATGGCTCTTGTAGCAGGAGCCGACATTCATTAGGAGCAGTGCCTTATTGTGTCCGCTGTCACAGACTAATAATGTTTAGAGGAAAAGGTGATATTTGGGCTGAGGAAAAAAGGCTCTTTTGTAGCTTGTAAAAATATGCTCGAAAATTTATTAAACATACTAAACAGATTTTTGTGGGCAGAAGCAATTTTCAGCGTGCAGAAAAAGAACACATTTTACTTAACACTGCAATTAGGCTGTAGAGCTGTTGCAGGATGATTGAAGGATTTTTTTTTATTTTTTTTTTGTGATCAATTTTTATCTCAGAATGTGTGCCACTGAATTCCAATATAATAATGCACACATGATAAATACTGAATCAGATACAAAAAAAAAAAAAATCATTATTTTTATTCTTTACATGAGCCATTTCTTTATAGTGCACGCTATTGTATGTATCTTCATACTATAGCGTACACTACAGTATGTGTATGCTAATGCTATAGAAACATTACTGCTTGTATTGTTTCTTATACCAGAGTTTTAGCAGTCACAATGTCAGAATCTTTACACCATATGTTTGTTAGAAGTCCATACCTTTCCTTATGCTTTATGGTAGTCTTTATATATGCAAATTCCACTTTTACTTTATGGATTTACAGAGTTTTCTAGAGGCTAAACTCTCTCCCCAAATTCATTCTCATTGCAAAAATAACTCGGCCTTTCCAGCTGCTATTTAAATATATATATATATATATATATATATATATATATATATATATATATATATATATATATATATATATATGCATACTTTTTTCTGCATTCTTTTTTTGTAGCAGATTAAAATATATGTTATAGTGTTGTGTAATTGCCAATGAAACAGCAATAATACTGACTCGACTATTGTTAGGGCTGACAAGCAGATAATAAGCATAAATATAACATATCTAAGGTTTGGTATATTTTGGGTTAATAAGGAAAATATGTACTAAAAGATTCCAGAATGGCTGACAGATATTTCTGGGTGAATAACCGACAGCCCAGCAATTGTCTCTATTTGACAAAGAAAAAAAATAAAAAGGAGAAAGAAACTCACGAGGGGTCCATCTGACGTGAGAATGCTGTGTTTTGTGACAATTAATAAAAGCTTTGAATCATTTCATAAATCCAAAGCTTTTTTTTTTTTTAGCTAAATAGATCCATACAGTAGATCTATCTTGTCCAGTCAGATTATCAACTGTCAAACACCATCCATAAATCCACTGTTGAAAGTAGGTAAAGCTCCTAAACAGTCCTAATGGCATTAAATTGCTCTTGATGGAATTTCTCAGAATTTTCGCTGAATATGGTTCCATAAAACCTACTTCATGAATGGTTACCCTACTAATCTCCTTAAAAGACAGCGTTGCCATCTCTTGAGTTTGAAATGGAATCAAAATTCTCTTTCTCTCTGGGTAGCTGAGAAAGGAATCCACAACAGATTGGACCATTCTCAGCATTTTGTTCTCAGCCATTCATTGGCAATGAGTTGGTATTGCTTCAGGAAAGTTGCCCATATCCCAGTGACCAAACAAAAACAGTGCCAGGCAGCAGCTGCAGAGAATTGGTGTGTGTTTGTCTGTCAGTTGGAAAGAAAACGAATCCAAAGTGCTGTCTAAAAGTCAGTACAGACTGTAGGGCTAAATGCATTCAGTTGCGCCCTGAGTCCAGGCTGCTGAATGCAAAATAAATGACAACCGTGTGAACTGTTAGCCATGCACAGTTTAGCCCTTGCAGTTTAATTTTCTTACTATTATCCATAATCTAATTCTAAAAGTCAGCTTCACTAGACATAAGTGAAAAAACTTGGATAAAACTTGTGATATTTGTTTATTATCAGCAATTTGAGATACTATACACATTCCAAGTGTGTGGAATAGGTTTTTGGTGTTTCTGCAGAGATCAGCAGAGCTTGCTTTGCACAATTCATAGACACATAATTGTCACTTATTTGTCTTGATAATGGATCTACAGCTCTGTATAAGATATACACATTTTGAATAAATGAATCTGTGGGAGAATATACAAAACATGTAAGTGGAATATCCACTGACCAATAAAGAATGTAAACAGTGCACTACAGCAGATTCTGTGGAAATATTCTGTGGAATAATGTGCTAATGTCCTTAATTTACAACACATTAAAATTTGATTGGATAATTTCATGAATTATTACTTCGTTCCATGAAGATCAAATTCTTTGACTAAAAAAGAATGAGTAACACATGATGATGCTGCAATCTGATTATTTATATTCAGAAACAAACTGAAATAATACCACAGCACTAAATATTTGACACTGATTGGTCAGAAGGTGTTAACTGATTTTCAAAATCAAGA
>JBCEWE010000488.1:790000-837500 GCA_039877035.1 Silurus lanzhouensis
TGCCTTTTGTCGAGTCTGGATGGATTCTGGATCCCCTAAATCTCTGTATTTTCTCACTGTTACTGTATATTTATCATTTACATTATATTTGACACCTGTCACACAGCTATATGGGCTTAGATGTACAAGCTCACCTACTAATATACAACTAGAGTCAAACCAGAAGACTAGTTGCTTGAATTCAGGCTCTGAAACATCACTACAAAATTCTAGAATCTGTTTTGCTGTCTAATTTACTTTTTGATTCTATCTCTAGCTAATAGAGCAGTGCTTGAGTACTTTAGCTCTTTCATCTCCTCATCTAAACACTTAGCTTGGACTGATCAGCTTACAAAAAATTCAACTTTCATGCTAATACTGCCCTGAATGCCATCTCATAGATAGCTAACTAGCCCTATTGTGATGAATTGCAACTCTGACTGCACCCCAGGCTTCGTCACCCTTCAGTGCTTGACTTTTCTAACACTCTTGTGGCTGAATGAGCAGAAAACTCCAAAAGTGAACTCCAAAATCTATTTCATCATCTTCCCTGGGGACTAAATATGGAATAGGATGTTGAAAAAACACATAAATTCTATGGTCAGTTTGGACCAAACATTTGTCCATGTAATGTATCCTTACTTTTTTCTTTTAACTTGAGTGTAACTTTTGCCGTCTCCACTACTTTTTTACTAGAAAGCATGTCCTTTTTAAATTATGTCATCTCACACACAGAATGTGACGTGCATGTAGGTTATCTACAGAATTACATACACTCACTGGCTCACTATATTCACAAGTGGGTGCCTTTGTGGTCTGCTCCTGGTGGGACCTATTGATGTAATTACTGTAAGACGGCTGGGGTTTCCTTCTTATGGTCTTTTCAGGGCTGAGAATCCACCCTGCTTTCTAGTAAAGCGTGTGTGTGTGTGTGTGTGTGTGTGTGTGTGTGTGTGTGTGTGTGTGTGTGTGTGTGTGTATATATATATATATATATATATATATATATATATATATATATATATATATATATATATATATATACATTACAGACCAAAAGTTTGGACACACGTTCTCATTCAAAGAGTTTTCTTTATTTTCATGACTATGAAAATTGTAGATTCACACTGAAGGCATCAAAACTATGAATTAACACATGTGGAATTATATATGGAATTATATACATAACAAAAAAGTGTGAAACAACTGAAAAAGGTCATATTCTAGGTTCTTCAAAATAGCCACCTTTTGCTTTGATTACTGCTTTGCACACTCTTGGCATTCTCTTGATGAGCTTCAAGAGGTAGTCACCTGAAATGGCCTTCCAACAGTCTTAAAGGAGTTCCCCGAGAGATGCTTGGCACTTGTTGGCCCTTTTGCCTTCACTCTGCGGTCCAGCTCACCCCTAAACCATCTCGATTGGGTTCAGGTCCGGTGACTGTGGAGGCCAGGTCATCTGGCGCAGCACCCCATCACTCTCCTTCTTGGTCAAATAGCCCCTGATGCCTTCAGTGTGACTCTACAATTTTCATAGTCATGAAAATAAAGAAAACTCTTTGAATGAGAAGGTGTGTCCAAACTTTTCGTCTGTACTGTATATATATATATATATATATATATATATATATATATATATATATATATATATATATATATGTTATAAGTTATGAATATGTTATTTGGACTGAATAAATACAGATTTGTGGAGTTTTTTACTTTTTTATTTATTTATTTTTTTACTTATTGTCCTAGGTGTCTTTTTCATGTTGATGGGACATATATGACAGTTATGGGTCAGTCAAAGTATATAATCCTTATCATAAATGTGTCCTGCCCATTCATTCATCCTCAGTAAGAAGCCACAAAATGCAATATGCAATAGGCAATATGAACACATTTCAGCCTGTGGGTTTAGGACACAGTCATGTGAAGGTTTATATCTATAAACAGCTACAGATATAGATATTGCTATTGCAATTACATCCTTATATACACATCAAAAGGGATTGCAAGAAAGCATTTCTTTGTGGTCATTGATATTAAGATTATAGTTAGATTTAAAGCTATATGTAGGGAATTCATATGGCATGTTGGTATTTAAATAAATGACCATACTATTTGTATTTTATGCCCGATGGCTTAAAATGTGTGTGTAGGTGTGTGTGAGTGTGTGTGGGTATAGGTGTGTGTGTGTGTGTGTGTGTGTGTGTGTAAAGGTAATGTGTTTGCTACCAGAACAGCATGCATTCATATCATATCAGTGCTGCCAGAGATCTTCCCCGTAGGTTGTCATCATACATAGAACAAACACACATGTCAGGCTTGTTGTCTGGTTCAGTGATATAAAACCTGTAGGTCATTGCACATGGGTGTACTTATAATTCCAGAATATAGTTTCCCACTGGACACAGAGACCCACAAGATCTCACTTAGACTTCCTGACAATCATAAGTTTTTCTACTGATGTGCTGCATGCTGTAAAAGTGTTACAGTGACTGTCATTGCACAACTGCAATTACACAAAGATCTGAATGCAATCATTGATTAGAATAAGGGACAATGTGCATTTGAATGATTGTTTATTTATTGTTTGTGCCTGAATAAAAATCATAATACTACCATTACAATTAGCCTATCTATCTATTACCTATCTATTATTCTACAGCGTTTACTTTCATGTATTGTGCAGTCAGGGCATAATTATTGTAGTAACTTGTTTCTTTCTTTTGAAATTACACTTGGCAGAAGGAACATTGATCAGGTAGAACAATGACATCTATAAATATTTACCAAATGTAATCAGCCTGAATTAACTATTAGATTAGCAGAAATGATTGTTATAACCAAATGATTAAATTAAGTTTATTATCCTAACAAGTTTATTTCTACTGACCTGTAATTGTCTTATTGATCAAGTTTAGCCCTTTCGTAAAGCACAACTGTTATATCAATACAAGTTCAGAAAAATACACTCATACTATCACCATTCTTATAAAAAGCTTTTACACTGAACGCTCGTTGCACACCACTTCACTGCTCCATTATATGTAATGGCAAGGGGTTCTTAATGAGGTCGCACTGGTTCCAAACAATTGCTGACGTCCCAGGGTCACCAACTTCTAGTTCAAAGATTTTCTGTTTCCCTGCACATTTTATCTCCAAAATGAAAAACTATATGCATGCAGGATCATAGTCCACAGTCTTGAAAATAATATTTAAAATACTGTAATGTGCCAGTTATAAAGTTGCACTTTTGTTTCAGTCCTGTTACATTTTTGACTATTGATTTGTTGCTAAGACAATAAAAGGCTTTCCATTTTGGGCTTTCCCCTTTTTTATTTTGCTTAAGAATGTATGTAAAATTTTCACGTCAAGTCAAATGGTTTTTTTTGACATATCTCCTTATAACTTCTATAGTTTGGTGTGATAAATAACATGCAAATACACAACAGTATGAGACTTTAGTGCAAAGTCCAAGCAATAGTATCAGAATCAGAATCATGTTTATTGGCCAAGAGTGTTGACACACACAAGGAATTTGGTTCCAGCTGTTAGTGACTCTCAAAGTACAGACATACAACAAAAACAAATACATTCAGCTTGGACTATAGTAGACAAAACAGACAAGACAAGACAAAAACAGACTATACAATAGTATACAATAGTATGTAGTTTCAACAATATCATCCAATATAAGTAGAAAAGCTTTCCTATTAGCACTGGAGCACTAAGAGTTTTGTCCCAGTTGTAGTAAGTTGGAGAAAAATGATGGTAGTAAAAGGTTCTAATCAGCACATAATCAGATCTCTGAGGGTATAATGCAGTCTGTGAGATAATGCTTTAATTTTAAAGTGATTTTAAAGTCTTTCTAATGTGGCTGTTTCTTAGGGTCTTGTTTAGGATCTTTATCTTTATTACAGAAGAGAAAGATTAGTAATCATGAACAGATCTGTGATGACGAGTTTTAGAAATGAGAATTTCAAAATCAAATGTTTTATAAGGACAAGGCTATTTGTAATAAAACATAATGCACAATATGGAAAAATGTCATTGTGTTTTATTGTCGAGTTCAGAAGGGGTTTTGATGGAAGTACAAAGCCTGGGTTGAAATGTAGCCCAGAATTTCAATTGAGAGGGATAAAAGGAGCATAGTTCTATTGATTTTTTTTTTTATTATGTTAAATTATCATAATTTGTTTGATTCTTGAATAAGTATGTATTTAAAACCATTCTTCGAAACTACTCTTCCAAGGATATATTTAAAAAAAAAAGTTGTTTGAATAAGTGTACTACAAGAGTACCTCATTTCTTAGTATCACTTCCTTCTTAATTACATTTGAGCTCTTCATACTTGGATGAGAGTCAGTCCTTCTGTTTTTACTCTAATAACTCACAATGTGTGTTTTTGCTTTGGAGTTATGGCATAACAATGTTACCTATGCACTTACGCGCACGCACACACACACACACACACACACACACACACACACACACACACACACATTCTAGTTCTATCTGGTGATGTACATATATTTTGACCTCTGATTTATTACCACATCACTTCAGATTGTGCATTGCAAGAACTAACAACATTATATCATACTACTATGATATGAATATTAATTGATTATTCAGCTCCAGACAGAATAAAGTCTTTACAATTAATCATAACTGTCAATTCCTTCAGTTGCTATTTAATACATAGCTTGATTTTTTCCGTTTTACTGTTTTATACGGTATGGTTTTCACTTTTCCAGGTCTTCACTTGAGCAAATGCGTTAAAAACCCCGAATAATTCACTTGGGCTTTCTTTTTTGTACGAAGTGATTTTTTTTATGACACACTTATGCATAACAAAATTTCAGGTGTCATTTCTGGTTCAACTTGAGCCGTTTAATGAATTTGTTGTGGTTCATTTTAAATATAGGACCCAGTGCTATAGCATTAATAAAAATAGTTCAGGCAACTGATTGAAATGATGCTGCATTATTAAATGGTATTTGCTGTCCTTGGTCTGACTTTATAGTGGGTTGGTTTATCAAATTCTTTCTCAATTTTCCACCTTTTTTGTATGCATTACTCTGTATGAATCAGCACTAAAACATTCAGAGGAAAACTAGCCAGACTTTATCTGCATTTGACAAACCTGACATTTACACTTCTGAATTTTATTAAGCAAACACCCCACAAATAAAAAACTACAGACCCAGGCAGCAGCTTGTACGTGTTCGCATCTGTCGCTGCTTATTTGCTTGGGTCCTCATTATTAATAACAAGCAGAAGACAGATCAATTTTAAATATTAAACATTATCAATGCACATACAGCATTATGTATGCAAACATGTGCTGTGTAAAGTAGTGGACACATCCTGACAATAATTACCCATTTTAAGATAAAATCGTTGCAGGTGAGATATAGGAACTGAGGGAAAATGTGTGAAAAAAAAAAGTGTGAAGAGAGCTGTTCTTATGGATTAAACTCAAATGGAATTACGTTCTCACCAGTAATGATGAAGCATCTTATAGACAAGCAGCTACATAAATCTTACAGTTACTTTGTTTGTTGTAATAATTGGGAAAATGTAAAGATGTAGGTAGGTAGGTAGGTAGGTAGGTAGGTAGGTAGGTAGGTAGGGTAGGGTTGGTATGTAGAAAAGAAGGAAGGAAGGAAGAAAGTACTTTATTGATCTACGTTTACACACTATCACCTTCAAAATAATCTCCTTGCACAGAAATACAGCACTCCCAGTTCTCTGCACCTCTGGAATGTGTCCTGGAAGTCTTCTAATCGGGCTGGATCTCCACAATGGTGTCAAAACTTGACCTTTGAGCTGGATCTTCATCTTCGGCAAGAGGGTGATATCCGCAGGAGCAAAATCTGGCGAGTAGGGTGAGAGCAGAAGTGAGATCATGTGGCTTGTTCTCAGATGATCATCAGCACATTCTGCTGAATGATTTTGACATTTTTGGGGGTTGAGATTGTTGAAGGTCCTGATCTCTCGTCGTCTTCCAGTGATGTTCTTTCGTTCTTGAAGCGGAATCGAATAACTAATTGCAGCATCGCTGTATTTCGAGCGTATGTCGTGTCAAACATCTCTGTAGCAGATTTGAAGTTTCACGCAGAATTTCACGTTTGCTCTTTGTTCTAACTTCCATGATGAAAGTGCAGGAATGTGGTAAGAATAGCACCAGTTAGCACTAATAGTCTCTTAACTTTTTGATACCACCTCGTAACTATATAAATAGAATTGCATAGTCTAAGACTTTCTATTGTTTCACGCAGAATTTCACGTTTGCTCTTTGTTCTAACTTCCATGATGAAAGTGCAGGAATGTGGTAAGAATAGCACCAGTTAGCACTAATAGTCTCTTAACTTTTTGATACCACCTCGTAACTATATAAATAGAATTGCATAGTCTAAGACTTTCTATTGTAAAAAAAGCTGATAAATTTTTCAATTCAGATATCACAAATTGTCAAAATTAATATTATAAAAGATGTCTAATGGCAATATACACAATATTGACCAAAGTTCAAAATTGACCATAATATTCTTTATGTGCTTTATGAACATCCTATTCCACATTTAGTCCCCATTTGCTGTAATAACCTCCACTCTTCTAGATGTTCCACTAGATTTTAGAGTGTAGTTCTAGAGATTTGGGCTTATTTAACCACATGGGTGTTATTAAAGTCAGGTACTGACGTAGGGTTAGGAGACCTGGGGTGCAGTAAGTGCTTCAATTTATTCCAAAGGTGTTCAGTAGGGTTCAGGTCAGAGCTCTATAGCAGGCCATGTAAGATTTTCCACTCCAACCCATGTAAAGCATATCTCCATGAAGCTTGTTTTGAGATGGAACAGGTTTGACCTTAGGCAATTGGGAGTTTTATGGAAGAACCACATATGGCTAGAGAAGTGAGGTGTTGCCTATAATTTTGTCCTAACAGTCTATATTCCAGTCGGAAAATTTTGCATGTTTAAGTTTAGAAACAATTATTTATCTTAAAAAAACTAAAACATCCTTTAAAAAGTTCAAAGTTCAAAATACAGTTCAGTAATCGTATTAAGTATTCAGTTATAAAGGTTAAGATAAATAAGAATGGAAAGTGTGGAATGGAAAGGGAAATGATAGATGTGCTATTCAGGGTTAAATTTTGGGGGATATAAAGGAAGATGCTGCTTCCATTAAAAAGACAAATAACAAAAAATTACCTTTTTAAAAAAAAAAAAATTGCAAACCTATTTTCCATTGCCAGGATGCCATTATGTGAATTCATTTAAAATGTCTGTAATTTTCGGAAATGCAAGTGAACACTATAATAGACTTTTTTTTTTTTTTTTAGCTATTACAGTATATTGGTAGGCTGCCTGGTTTATATGTCATATTCATAATGCTTGCATCAATATTCACCACTTTCCTGCATACCTTGTATGCATGTGGGAGGTTAAAAGCCACATCCAATAGATGGCATGTCAGAGCCTAAGCAGCCTGGTCTGGCAGGTTTCCATGTTGACTATTAAAACATTTCAGTGTTAATTATTCTGGGACATATTTGTCACTGTGCAGCAGTTTAGATGTTGAATGCACAGCACGGTTTCTCTTTATGACTTTTTGGTGTCATTATGATTGTTGGCTTGAGCAGCATGTTGATTTGGAAACTCTGACCTTTAATTTAGAATTATTTAGAATCTCAAGTTATTGAATATTGGTCTGTAAAACAACCTTTTAATATTTGAAAGCTACTTGTACATTGGACAACTTATACAATACTCAAAGTTATTTTATTTTTTAATACTTTAACTTTGAGACAGTGGTAGTTTGCTGCACTGCTGTAGTTTGCCATTCGCGACACAGCTCTATTTTGCCATTTGAGACATAGCTCTAGTTTGTTTCTCCTATTGAGGACACTGTGTCACAGTGTGCTGCACTTCCAACACTGTTTATGTTAGTATTGCATCACATACACATACCACCTTATTTATTTGGATACATTCATTCAGTACACTGATGAAATGCATCATCTGAACTACAGCCATCTTGTGTATGCCTAATTCATTCAAGTATAACTGCAACCTTAACGCACTAGAAAAATTTGACAGATATGAATTGATAGATTTGATATAAACTATTTGCACTGTTCAGTTTCTGTTTTTTCTTGATTTACAGCTGTGCATAATTCCTCTAGAGAGTGCCATTGTTCACTGTCCTTAGTCCACTTCTAAATGGATTATTCCTTAGAGACAATTTAAAGTATGTTCAATATATATGTTTATAATGAAATTGAGACATAGTACATACATAGTTTTACACAAAACCTGACAGCTTAATGTGCAGTTTAGGCATAGTTATATAACAATATTATGTGTTACATGGTATAAGGTGTTATGAGTTTTCAGAGATTTTCAACAGAAGTGTTGCATTTGCGTGTTATTGTATTAAATCAGAATCAAAATACTTTATTGATCCCACAGAGAAACTGTTACAATCAAAATGGTTAAATTCACTCTGTATTCGAAGCAAAATACTTGTTTGATATGCTGGAGCAAGGATGGGTGAGACATGAACTTTGTCTGTCAGACAAAAAGGCAACATAGCCTATGGCAGCTCCTGATAATCATAAAGGTAAAAATACAGGGGGGTTATCAAATGCACCTGTTGAGCAAAGGGGCAATGGGGCATTTTTAACAGACCCTGGTGATCACGAAAGTGAAAACTCTAGGGGTAAACTTATGAGAAGCTAGAGGAAGAGGGTGAGATCATACAATATTATTTCTGTATTGTTGAAGAAACACGCAACAAAGGAATATGTACCACATAGCTTTTTATAGAGGACCAATTATATGTTATTTTATGGAGCTGGATAAAGAAATGGGTTCAGGTAGGTCTTTTCAAATATCCAGAACAGCTAAACATCCAAAGACCACTTCTTTGGTTTATTCACATTAGGAGCTTTAAGACAGATGGTTTATTTAGAAAAGGTTTCAAATAAAATCTACAAAACATTTAAACATTTATCTAAACCCTAAATTCTTTGGGTTATTCTCTTCTGGAAGCAGATATGTTACTGTATGTAAAGATTTCAACTAGTCCTTTACAAGAACTCACAAGATGCTTAACTGAAAACCCATTCTTTTAAAGAAATAGAGTTTATTTTTAATATCTTGGAAACCGTTCATTTGTTTCCTTCATTTGTGTATGTAAGTGAAAGTTGCTGTGTAGCTGCTAACCTCTTGAGCCTTTCACCATTTCTGAAGGTCAGTCTAATAATAAAGTAGATGATGAAGTAGCCACATCACTGACCAGTAAAATTCCTTTACCAGGGGTTTTTAGTGGATATTGTGAGTGCTTCTGAAATAAATCATCTCTGAGCCCTGGTGCCAAACCTCCAATTTTACTGTTCTGGTAAATTAAAGTTCCGGTCATCAAAATGATCACAACAACTGAAGGACACCATGCCATATGTAGGTTTACCTGTAAATGACCTCAAAGAGTTGAACTCTAAACAGTTTTCAGAAGTGCTCTAGAAGAAAAAAAAAAAAAGGCAAAGACAAGGATAGAGAAAATGAACACAATGAAAACATGCCCTACTATTTACTGGAGAAAAAAAAACAGACAAGTGGTTGGAAACCAGGTTAAGATATTTTGGGATTTGTCTGGAGTAAAGTGTGCCAGTGTCTTGTACAGTGATTGCAGCAATTCAGTGCACAATGTTTCACTATATAGCACCATTTTATGACTGAAGATATACAATATTTTATATAATTTTTTCAAGACTCTAAGGTTTTGGTACAGTTACCATACGTCTGATTTTACTTCTGTCTGGTTTTGAACTCTCTGGTTGAACTCATTTGTTAATTTTACACTTAATCACAAGTGATCATTGTATTCGGAGGGTTTAAAAATCTATGACAGCATGTCAAACAACATATATCATACTAAATAGTACATCATCTGTGGTTCTGATGCAGTTTCTTACACTCCTGGTGCTGGGCAAAATGGGCAAAATATTAATCTTCCATTTCTCAACAATGATTCATTGGTCATAAAATTAGAAAAATTAAACAAATGTACTGCAGTGAGCAGTTTTGTAGGGGTGGGTGGGGCTAGAAAAAAAAAAAGAAATTCACTTATTCACTTTATTACTTAATAATTTATATGCTGCATGTAAAATTGACCACATTTATGGTTTCACAGTTTTTCAGACTACTCATAAACTGAAGCATCAAATGGAACAACATTGACTTTTATTTCTGTAAAATGCTGGATATTGTCAGTATTATAGACAATGATTACATTTCCCATAATTCACTGCACCAAAACACACCATGTCACATGTTACGAACCTGTTTCCACTTTGTTAACATACTTCTGCACTTGCATCAGCTCCCTTCTTTGCTTCTTAATGTGACAGAAAAACAGACCTAATATAATGGATGCACGGAATACATTTTTTCGAGCAAAAAACTTTATCTTGGTCTCTAAATCTTAAAAATTCCCTTACTAATGATTTGTACATTTTAGCCTACTACATTATTATATGAATTGGAACACTTCCTGAGCAAGGGACATAGGTAAAGCTATTTTACATAATTTGGTACCAAATAGTAAGTGAACTCTTAATAAAAGCGGTTAAATATGTATCTTCATTTGTGGTATGTGTTGTTCACCATACAAAAGACAAAATAAATGAGCAATAGGTTTAAAAGAAAGGAAAAAAAAGCAAAGTCAGCATGCTGCTTTCAACTATTCTTTTTAAATATATTCTCTTCTTGGTTAAACCTTGGTACGTTTACTGTTTTTTTTTTTTTTTTTAACGTGTTTTTTTTACACGATACAGTTACTTTTTACTTTTAGGTTACTGTACAGTACAGTGTATATGAACAAAATTTCTAAATGCAGTGAATTTTTGAGTGTGTTATTCCTCTTCTTCCCTCTTGAATTTCCAAGAGCAGATAGCTGGGTGACTTGTGATCAACAAAAGATATCTTTCATACATCAATAAAAAGCAGCAGACTGTGAAACCAAATTAGCAATACAGGATGGCTATAACAAGCCTATTTCTGATCCTGTAGAATGATACACACCTCTAAAACACTCTGTCTCTCAGATGCTCTGTTCAAGGTAATGCTTAAGGGTATGCAAGAATGTTTTTTAGGGTGCCCCAATTAGACTCATAGCCCTTTTTCTTCTTCTGTCCAGTTTCATGGCTGCACTGAGACCACTGGGACTCCTGGGATGCAGAATGTGGGTCTTCTTCACCCTTGTCCACCTCACTATGGATCTCTCCATGTGTGCTCCAGTGGGGACTGGACTTAGGCTGCTTCCTCGGTCACTGCCTCGCTTACGTCCTCGTCTTCTTACCCGGGATGTACCCAATGGTCAGCGCTGGAGGACTCTGGGTTCCTGGCAGCGTGGTATCCCACATCCTGTTCCATTACTCAACCACCGAGGAGAAAGAGATGGGTTGGGGTCTAAACCACAGCCACAGAGGCATAAAGGTCATCTTTGCGAAAACTGCACTTCCAGTTTCCCTGCCTCAGAGGGAGGCGAGTCGCTGGAGTTTTTGGAGGGGAGTAAAGCCAACATTGTGCAACACTTGTTGCGACATCGTAGGCAGTTGAAGTGGGATAGTTATGATAGTTATTCACAGGAAGGAAGGACCACTACAGTTGCAGGATTTATTGACTGGGGGCCCACTGGGACAGATGATGGAGCCGAGGATGAGGTGAAAGTTATCCCTAAGACCATGGCCACTACAAAGTCCACCACCACCACTACTACCACTACCACAACTACCACGACCACACGCAGCCCACAAAGGACTCATGCGGTGGTCACCACCACCCGTCCAAGGAGGCTGAGTACCACACAGCCTGCCGTTAATCTCGGCGTCACCCCCAAGCCACAAAAGCCATTTGTGGATACACCAGGTAAGAGGATATACAAATTTTAGTAGAGGCTTACATAAAGATGTTCTTCTTCTTCTTCAGTACACATGCTGTTTAGGTTTTTTGCACGACACTTCCACTGGTTGATATGTGTAATGTGTAATATTGCTGTGCAAACTTAGTCTAATCATAACTTACAATGCCAATGTTTGAAATTTCAAGATGCACACAATACATACAATTCATAATCATATCCATAACCCAAATGCCATTATTTCTCTTCAGTAATTTTGTACATTTTAATTAAACTATACTTAAGGGCAAACACCAGAGGCAAAAATAATTGTATTACTAATTGTCAAATAATAAATGTAAGGATCCATAACTTATGTTTATGTGTAGTTAATGAATAACAAAAAATGCTGTTAAAAAAAAAAAAAAAAAAAAAAAAAAAAATATATATATATATATATATATATATATATATATATATATATATATATATATATATATATATATATAGATGTTTGCATGTTGGCTGTAATGGTTAAAAAATAGTTAGCTGAGCTTACAGGAACATATACTTTGACCTTACTTTTAACTGATGAGAAACAAACAAATAAACAAATAAATAAATCCCAGTTTCTAGTTACATAATTGAACTGCTCTGTACTACATACTTTTCTTCTCTGTTTTATAAGTGAGAGTTGCATTTCATGTGGCTGTTTTTTTCCAGTAAATAGATTTTGACAGGGTAGCCATTAGTTGTGCTTTTGTGCTTTTTTGTTTTAATCCTCCATCCTTATAAAGTTGTTTCAAGGCTTTAGTCCTTGGCTAAATGATAGCCAGCCTGTTAATCCTCAGGCCACCTCAAGAGATCTATTATCATGAACCACAGGAATCTAGTAAAATATTGCTATCTTTTTGAGCTTCGGCACAATAGCCTGTATTTCCTGTGCTGTGTAAAGTGGCTTGTGAAATTTGAAACAGTTCTCTATATGGCTTAAGATGCTAAATCACAAAATGTAGTTTGTCTATGAAATATCTGATCCTGAAAACGGGATTAAGTTATACTATAGACTGTTCCACCTGCAATGCTTGCAGACAAGTTTGCCAAGAGGTATTACAGCCCTCGCCTTTTATTATATATTGGCTGTGTATACAATTTCTAGAATATAATAAATCCGTAGCCAGTCTTCTCGGTTTGCAAATCCTTTACCCTGAGATTTATGATTATAAAACAAACAAAGCTTTAAGATGGAAATAAATGAGTGAATATTCGACTGTGGATAAAGTGACTGGAAATGGAAAAGGTTATAATACACACAACAGTTCTGAGATGAAAAGCACAATATAATAATGCTCAGCTTATGAAAGTCATACTTTATATGCAGATTTAAGAATGTAAGTCCTACAGTCTACTGTATAGGATGGTATTATTGTGCAGCAAGCAGAATAATCCAATATTTGCAACTAAATAAATTCTGCAGTAAAAGTATACAGAATTTTTTTTTTTACGGTTTAAAATATTTTGCTTCTCTCTGCTTTTTTAGTAATAAGCAGCCTATTCTATAAGATTCCAACATTGGCATTTGGTTAGGCAGCGAGCCAGATTCTAGCGAATGGTTAATGTTTGTCATTTACATAACATTTCTCTATTTGATTAATTTATTATCAACTGCGTTTCATTTGTTAATGCATTTGACCAACAAGAGTTTTAAATTGTAATGAGGACATTTTCCACCACTGGAAGTTCATAAAAATTTTTAGTGCTCTTAAAAAACTCTTTTTTATTAACCTTTAAATTCACACTATACCTGATGACTAACAAATTTTGACATTTCCTGAATAATGGAATTCATAAGAGTTATTATTTTTTTTTTAATTATAAATAATGCTTTAATTTAGCACTGAGTGAGCTATATATTCATGTACTTGAATAAATATTCTAGCAATTTCAAAAGACAGCCACTGACATTGTTATTTAATCAACTCAAGGCTGCTTAGAACATACATCCATCCATTTTTTTCACCTGTTATGTACATATTAAAGTCACAGAGCAATGTTATTGCATACAAGCCTCTCCATCAAAAGATAACATTTGGCAAGCTTACGTGAAGATTTTTCAAAACATTTGATAGCAACGTGGTACGAGCTCACCCCAGTCACCCCTTGTCACAACTTGAGTAAAACTAAACAGTCCTGTATAATGATGTATCAGCAATATTCAGCATACAGTTTAAGACTGCCTGAAATTTTTTAATAACTTTTACAAATCTCATTTCCTGTTTGTCTGCTAACTGACTTCCTGACATTGTTTCTGCTTGTGATGATGCCCTTCTTCATCTGCTCTGATTACTTACAAATCAAACCTGCCCTCGTGTTCCCCTGAATGCTCTTCATGACAAAAGAATTTGCATCGATGCAACTCAACTTTCAGTGTGTCCTCGGATATCAACTGCAATGCTGCTCCCACTGATCCACCTACAGTAGATGAGTGATTCTGTAAAAGTGAAAGAGCTTGGGAGGAAGGCCACAGACACTAACGATCTAACAGCACAAAAGCAAGGCTGACAGATGCTGCTTTGAAACTCCTACATATGATTCAGGGGTCTGGGAAGGGCTATCTTCTAGAGAGGTCTATCTAGGACTGTAGGAGTTGAGTCAAGTCTTTATGTGTTGACTTGGTATTGCAAAATATGGCCTTTGTCTTGACTGTTAGTCTGTGAAAATGTTTGTATTATATTCATGTTGTAATCCAGTTAAATCTCTAAATCTATTGTCCAGATGGAATCTGTTGGATTCTAAACATAAAACATAGAGAAAAACTTTTTTATATTGACAAAGACTTGAACTTGAAAAGGATTTAATTTTTTTTTTTTATTTGGGTAAACTTGGTTTTTATTTTAATGGCCTTAATCACTTTGAGATTGTTGTCAGATTGTCCTTGTCTTTATTGTTTACTTGATATTGTTGGTCTTGACTACAGACAGTCAAATAGTTATGCTCCAGTATATTGCTCCTCGATACATAACAAGCTTTAAATCCATCGTCCCTTGGCTCCTTGGAGGAGTCAACCCTTTCTGGATATATAAGGGGTCTCCTGCATACACCTTCTGGGAGTTTGGTTCTTTCTTAAGACATTCTAGACATATTCATGCATCAACTTCTTAGAGGTCTACATTATCTCTCTACAGCTCCTAGCGGTCAGACCAAAAGAGAACTAGAGGTCATCCTTGGAATTATTTTTTCAGTGTGTATGGGCAAAAGCCTTCTTTCCTTTAGTTTCTGTATATCTGAACATCTTAAACATCTTTTCTATATTTCTTGAATTAACACATACTCATAAATACATTTGTGAAGCCTTTTAAATTTTTGGTAAGTCTCTCATGGTGCTTACCTGTTGCAAATGATTTGTGCCTGTTTAAGCTTCAACACTTGTTGACAATCAAACTTCCAGCCAGATCTTTCAAACACATTATTTTAGCATTTTAATATAAACTGCCTCATTTGAAACGCTCTATCTAACAAAGGAAAAAATCCGTAAAACGTTCATTATTAAATCTACAAGTCCTTGATGCATTAGAGTCCCATTAAGATCTCAGAGCAATCAGTTCCTCAGAATTTTACCTTTTAAGCATATTTCATTTATATTCTGTATAACTGTGTTTGTTGTTTGGCAGCAGTAGTGATTAAACTAAAACCATAACATCTTATATAGCTGTGTACACTGAGCCACATGTGTATAAAAATTCAGTTGTTTTAATTAATTAAGATAGATTTGTCTAAAGTACAAGTGGTATACTAAAGTGGTATAGTAAAACAAAAGGAGCTTGAGTATTCACCACCAGAACTATAAAAATGGATATAAAAAGAGCCAGGCAGTAACCAGGAGGAACAGCGTTTGTGGTAAAATCGTAGAAGATCAGTATAGCACAGGTGTTTCTCCATGTGTCAGAGTACATTCTGAATGTATTCTAAATCAATGTTTATGTATTACAAAGGAATACATCACTGAAAATCTTTTACAGAGATGTATTCAACTATCAGTACTTTTTCAGAGTATTCTAAATCAACTTAGTCTACATCTCACCAGGTATTCACAAGTGTGTGCGAAAGTGTGAGTGTATGTGAGTGTGTGTGTTAGAGAGAGTATGTGCTTGTTTCTGTCTTAAATGCTGAGAGCTGGTATTCTGGATGCTCCCAGATGGAAGTGTCAGACTCACTGTGGCTGTGATGATTTAAGCCTCGCACATACCTGCTGTTCTCCTTCGCTGAGCTCTTTATCACACCACTCATTTTTTACCTCAGTCCATAGGCTAATTACATATTTTGTAAAAATTTATGCATATATCTTAAACAAAGTGTGCTTAAGAATTAATGATAATATTAAATAGTTTGATAGGATTCAGGATGGTTACTTTATAAAATGGAGTGGATTTATGCTTCAATATCTTTATGACTCTACAGGGTGTTATCCTATCAAAGATAGGCCAGGATGAGCATTATTATAATTATTATTGACTTTAAATGATCCATTCAAAATGATCCTATAATGTGCAAATCTTCTTCCAATAGTGAGTCATCAGTGAGCGCCTTTGGTCATGGCCAATCACAAAAAGAAATTCAGAGAAGCTAAAATGTCATTTTTCTATTTGTGTTAATCTTCTGCCTGTAATAAGCAGTTTGAATGATGTCTATTCACCATTGGGAAGCTCTATAAACCCTTCAATTTAAAATTTCTAAATCAAGAGAATCAGAGTCAGTGTGGACCTTTTGAGACTCTCGTAATCGTGACATGTTCGACATATCATAGTGTACATGCAGCCTTTTAAAATTATGTCAGTCCAAAAAGACACCCCATAGTTGCCGGATAAGCTTTCAAGGTAGTGAAGAAAAATCAAGTCATTGTGTCATGGGTAACTTCATTACATGTTAAGTAATACAATCACGGTCAATTGAGGACATATCTGACCACCACCTTCTGTCTTCCAGAGAAACTTCTCTGTACAGTAATTGAATTATGCAGTAACTCCTTTCACACTAGAGGCCAAGGCATTCCAAGTAATTGACTCTGATTTCTCCGCTCCTTCTCCTTCTCAGCTCTCCTTTACGTGTTTCTTTCATGGCTCTATTTCTTCCTATTTCTTTCGCTCTTTTTGCCTGCAGCAGATGCTTTGAATTGCCGTGGCTCAGTGGAAATCAACTGAGACGTCCACGTTGACATCAGATTTAATTGTTAGTTGTAAAGCATCAGCAGGTGCAGTATGAGGCTTCCTCTGGCCATGGTGAGAAAGTGGGAGGTCCGATGAAAAGCAATGAGAAGAGAGAGAGAAAAATGGTAAAAGTGATGGGTTAAAAGGGATTTTGTAGAGAGAGTTTGTGATAAAAAAAAAAAGACATTAATTCGAAGTATAGATAAAACTGTAACATTTTCCCACTACAATTGCTCCTCCTTCCCATTGGAGGGAACCATCACCTGAATTCTGAGCATATCGAGGTCAAAGAAAAGTACTATGTGTTCTAGCATGTACCAAACCTTTCAATGTTCATTCGTTCTTAAACCATTTGTGTACCGACCTTGCTTCTGTTTCTTCATTCTATGCTGCTTTGGTTTAGTTTGCCTCGTGGACTGTCTTTATTGTGTATCGAACTCTCATGCCTGTCACCTACGAACTTGTGTTTTGAATTACGTTTTTGATTTGGCTTTCCTGTTTTAAATAAAACCGCATATGAATTCCACATAGCCTGTTGCCGACTCAACATTACAGAAAGCTTGACATACTTGAGAGGTAAATTGACTCCCATGGTCAGACACCATGTCTTCTGGTAGGCCATAGTTCCTAAAAACGTATTTCATTAGTAATCTGGCTGTCTCCTTGAATGTGGGAGATAATTTAGGGGCACAAACAGGCCAGACAGTCAAGACCCAATCCACAATGACAAGTGATAAATTCCACCGCTATGTGGGACCATGGATGCTCTGATATAGAAAGCGGTTTAAGCAAGCCATAGGGTGGCCGGCGTGGGGTTTGTACTTGGGCACAAATTGAGCAGGTTTTGATGTATCTTTTTACATCTAATGGGAGTGCTGACTACCAAAAGTCCTTATGAATAATGTTGGTTGTACAGTGGATCCATGGGTGTCCTGTGTTGAGTAAAGCATGTGTACATTGCTGAATTCTAGGTCTGCTGTAATTCTTCCATGATGTCCCAATGGACAGGAACAATTATTACAGAGGGTGGCAAGATGGGTTCAGGCAATGATGCTTTCTCAAAAGGGTCATGATGACTTGAGAGGGCATCTGCCTTGCTGTTTTTAGTTCATGGGTGGTAGATAACTGGGAAGTTGAACCAAAGGAAAACAGAAAAACAGTGCCCATCGGACCTGGCAGGGTTCATTTACTTGGCATTTTTGATGTACTCTAAGTTGCAGTGGTCTTGATGACTTGAAATCAGTGCTGAGCCCCGTCCAGCCAGTGTCTCCACTCCTCCAGTGCCTTTTTAATTTAAAATAGGTCCCGGTTGCCGACATCTTAGTTACTCACAGCAGGGTTTAGCTTTCTTTGACAAGTTGGAAATTCACATCAGCCTCACCTCCGGACACCACCCTCAAGTGAATGGCCTAGCCGAGCAAGTACATCAGGAGCTGGGAGCGAGTTCCTCACGTGGGTGAATTACACCAAAAACTCATTAAGCCACTCTTCCACCAATTTCACCTTGTTCCAATGTGTCCTTGGATATCGACCCCCCTCTATTGCTATGGTTGGGGGAGCTCTCGAATGGCCCATCGGTAAACGACTGGTTCTGTCAAAGTAGAGATGTGTGGAAGAGGGTGCACGTACACCTCCAGAGGGCCGTTTCAATGCCAGGAGCTTCAAGCAAATCATCAAAGATGTCATGTCAACCAAGACAGATCTTATCAACCAACCAACTCATATCAACTAAGACGCTCTCCTCGCAAAGTATTAAGGTTAATGGGGCCCTTCGAAATAATACGTCAAATCAACCCGGTCACATATCGCTTGGATAATCACACCACATCATGTGTCAATGACTCAGGACTAAACCCACTCTTCACCTTTGGACATAGATGGTGAACCTGCTTACATCATTCGCTCCATCTTAGAATCACATCAAAGAGGAGGCCGGCTCCAATACCTCGTCGACTAAGAGGGATACGGTCCTAAATTTGTAACCTTGGGACCAATTAAAGCAAATTTATACTGGAGCGTTTAATTTCACATCAGCTGTGTCAGTGGCCCATAAAACTCTACCCTTTGTGCAGTGATGGACAGTTTTGAGGTATTTTTACTCTATAACTATAGGTAACACATCTGTACTGTATAATTTTGGGAAACCTTTTACTCTGCTTCATTTAAGAACTGCATGTTTTTCCTTGATTCTGTGAAATGAATGCATAAACGAACACAGTGTCACAGTTTTAGAAAAAGTTTTTGTGCATTCATCATGTACCCGTAACAACAGAAATCTTTCATTAAAGTATATTGTGCAGCAGAATGGAACACTGAATTGTAAAGATTATGAAAATGTAGTTTCTATAGATTTGTCCTTCTACTTTTGGTACTTTGGTACTTTAGGTGTAGGTACTTTTGCTAAAGTAGAAATGCAAAAGAAGAATATTTACTGGAGTAATATTTAGACAGGAGAGTTTACTGTGTCATGGTCTTTAGTTAACATTTTGCATCTCTGTTTTTTTCTACTCAGATGTAAATGTGAACTGTCAAGAGCCCATATGAAATTATCCAAATTAAACAATCACACACAATCAGTACATACTGTTTACTTTAGTTCATAGTCATTATCTGCAAAAATGCTACAGCTGGACAGCTGTTAGAATGATGAGTAGAGTTTGTGCAGTCATAAGACTGTCTATAAAGTCATGAATCACTTTATAGACATTGTAATCTTTCTCAAAGTCATGTGTGGACTGTTGTGACAAACCCTCCTGCATCATAGCTGCACTGCGTCTGGAAGAATTAAGGATTATGCTGGCCTGTCGATTAATGTCGGCTTTAGAACAGAGAGTATGGATTGCAAAAGCAGATGCAGACTCGTACATGTTCAGTGCTTATAGAAAGGTAGAGAATCAGACGGACAGACAGACAGTAAGAATTTCTAAATATATACTTTTTTGACCTTGTGGAAATATTTAGCTGCTGCTGGAGGCAAAATGCAGCTGTATGTATGCCTTTATGTGTGTGTGTGTGTGTGTGTGTGTGTGTGTGTGTGTGTGTGTGTGTGTGTGTGTGTGTGTGTGTAGGATAGGATTACAGTTTGGTTTGGACACAAGTACAGAATATGAGTATAAGAGAGTATATTTAGTTTTTTCTTTCTGGGTTAAAAAAATTAGAAGCTTACAAGAAAAACTTTTAGAAACTTAACGAAAGGTAAAGTGAAGGTTAAAATGTAGTGAATGCAATACCCTTCCCCTGCTGTTCTCTTGAATTAAAAAGAAAAAAGAAAAGGAAAAAAAAAGAAGCAGGGCTGGCTATCTTTCTTTTGAAGGTCTGTTGGTTGGCAAGATTTCTATCTTGTCTATTCTTTCAGACAAATGGGGGAAAGAGCTTTTCAAAAGTTACCCTCCACACTCTGACAGATAACGGTGCTATCCAATTCCAAATAAAGATGGAAAATGTAAGCTTTCTCACCATTATAAGGAATAGAGTGCTGCAGGCTCAGCCACATGCAGTGAGACAACCAGGGCAGATGTAATTTTTTTTAAGCTGTAGTTTTCTATCTGGGTGGCTTTTTAAAACTACTTTCAAATTTGATATTTATTTCTTTGTAGAAGCTTAGCTGCATTGTTTGTTAAGATATGGCTCTTAAATATCCCATAGGTTTCAAAGACCATGGCCTTTTTACGAATATTTCTTATGGAAGTGATAAATTAAATTCTTTTTTTATCTGATTTTTACTGGCTGATGGATCTGATTAGAAAAGTAGCTAAAAGATCGTTTATTGAGAAATGGGGTCTAAAAGCACCCATTAGAATTACACATTACAACTACTTTTGACAAGTCATTTAAGCACAGTTCAATTCGACCCGTATGCCCTTGAAGTGCACATGGGGAGTCTATAAGAATTTCCTGATGCTAATAATTTTATTATAGTGACAGAGAGATTGAGAAAGAGGGTAAGAGAAAAATCTTTATAGACCCCCAGATCTCATCAGAAATTTTTCTGTCACTTTATTCTCCCACAGTGAGTCATATTTTCTTGCACTATAAAATTTCATCATTTGTATTAAAAAGTAAATTGAGTTTGGAGATTACCAGGGAGAGAATCTGCAATGCCTGTCACATGCATTTTGATCAGAATACGGTATTAAAAAAGGCAATCAAATCTGGCTGACACACAGAGGCTTATTATACAGGATTTACTTTCATTTCAGGACTTTTTATCCTAAACTGCTAACATTTGTGCAGTTACATCAGAATCATTAGCGTAGGAACCTGCCTTTATTTATTTGGTGCATGAATGAAAAGTTATGATGTTTCTATTGCTTTCATTTTTTTAAACCTGAACTTTAACCTGTAGAGGCTTTTTATAATAATACATTTCACATGCATTATATTTCAAGTATCATGAATTCATGTATTGGAATCTAATAACAAATTTAAATCCATAACATTGTCCTTATTAATATGTTCTAAATACAAGTAAGCATCCATAAACTACTGTACAATGAGTAAGTGTATAAAACTGTGCAGAACAAAATCAACCAAGTCAAAACTCCAAAAATAAAATTAACAGCAGCAACATATTTTAACACTGACTGTATCATTCTTACTGATATGCTGAATTTGTTACATATGCATACCTGATCATAAGCCCCAAAGGTAGACCCTGTTTACAAAGGCAGAATGGGCAGAAAACTGACAGTACAGATGGAAAGGTCAAGGACTTACACAAAGAACATGCAAGGAACACTAAAGCAGGAAGGACCTGAAGCAAAAAATGCAAGAAGGTCTGTAATAATAATAATAATAATAATAATAATAATAATAATAATAAAATTGCTAATTTATTATCTGATTACTTATAATGCTTTAATTTATTTAAGAGAATGTACTCACCTTGGGCAAACGTAGATGTGATATTGACATGACTAGAGAAATTGTACTTCTTGTTTATCTCTTTGGACATAAATATTATTTCATCTTTTAGAAATGATTTTGTATTTAAGAACTTGTTCCTGAGATTACTTGCTATATACTTTGTCAAAAAATGTGTACCAACCAGTGCAATGGGAACGAATGTTTTTGTAATAAATATCAATAGACAAATTTGTTTCAGCAAATTTTATATCTTTTCTCAGGCAAATTTAGCATCATTTCCATGACAACAAGACTAGGTTTGATTGGTCTGGATAGTGTGATTCAACCTACATTAGCATATTTCCACCATCAAAAAAGTCAAAGCCTGTTTTTATTTGTATTTTTTTTTTTTATATATAAGCACATGAGTATAAGGATCTGAATTTTTCATAGCCTGAATTGCTTATGTTTTAAGATCTGAAATCAAAACCACCTCTGTGGATGTGCAGACAGGTATCACTGTGCTTCTTACTTCTTTTCTTCTGACACAATGCCAACTACTAAAGATTTACTTTGTTATGCTTTATAACATTGTGCCTCTTTTTTTCTTTTCCTTTCTACAAAAATATTTCTCAGATGCAACATTCCTAAAATGGACAATTCATACTAGACTTTATCTCAGGGATGAAGCATTAGTTTTGGTATTGACCTGCTTATGAAACTTAGGCATTCATTATTACCACCCATTTTGTTCATCCAATATATTTGCTTGGTTCTAGCACTAGCACACTGAGTTTAAATTCAAGTATAAAATATATGCTTGTGATGCAATTGAACATCTGATTTGTTCGGATTAAAAATACTTCACGAAGGCCACTAAAAGCAAGGGAACATCAAGAAAACATTTAGGGAGAGAAAAACAGCATTTCTCTTCCTATTTAACAATACAATAGTTTTGGAGAATTTATTGTGCTTATACCTAAATATCCGGACTAGATTTTTATTTTTTATTTTTATTTTGAACATAAATACGCCGCACCTGTCTATAAGCCGCAGGTGCCTACATTGAAACTAATGAACTTTACACAGGCTTTAACGAAAGACAGTGTCTGTTACACGGCTTGTATCTAAACAGTAGCCTACCAAGAAAGTCATTGTTTACTGTCTTCCTCCTTCCTTTCACAACAATTTCTTTTGGCATCGTCGTGCGTTTAAAAATCACCATCGGTGAAGTTTTTCTCCCGATGCCGTGCAGCTCAGAACACAGGTGAAGTGTGTTTTTTCATGCCCGGTTGTTTTCAGCGTGACGAATGATTCGCATTTCCTGTTGACGGTCCGAGTGAGCGGCAGGTCAAACGTCAGAGGAACCTCATCAATATTTATGATGTGGTGCGGCCCGATGCAGTGGGAGCGCATCTGATTTAATATAAAGAGTTTCATTGGTTCACCTGAACCCGTTCTGCAATTTCATTGGTCTAATGTTATGGGGTTCAGCTTTTTTGGCACGAAGGTTGTGAAACCGGGAAAAACCCTGGAAAAATCCATTAATTAGCCGCTTCGTTGTTTAAGCCGCGGGGTTCAAAGCGTGGGGAAAAAAAGGAGCGCCTTATAGTCTGGAAAATACGGTACAATTGTTTTAGCAAAACACACAAATGGCTCTTGAGCAAGGCCATTAATCTGCTCAGTTGTCTGAATAAAATAATAATAGATAAGGGTATCTGCAAAATGCTGTAAATGTAAATATACTCTTTTAAGGTTTAGTACTTTGAATTAATATTTACTTATTAGAAAACTTGTGGGATCTACATGTATCTTTAGCCAGATTTGTGTAAATCATCAAAACATAAAACGAATAACCCTATCTAGACAACATACATTTTTAGGAAATGTAAAATCCCAGAGTTCTTTAGCTTTACCCACTGGGGGCTTGAGCAAAAATGTTTTCTCTTCAAAGAGCTCCTTAAATAGATCGCTGTAGTAAGCATTTTTCTAAGTCAGTGTTTGAAGTTTTTTTGGTCCGATGCCACTTGTGCTTCTCTCAATCGTATCTCTTGTTACATAGTATTATAGTGCTAACATCAAAGGTCATCTCTGTTTTTTGGAGGCTTTGCTAAGCAAGAACTGCTTAATTAGTCTATTGTGCCTGGTCCATACCACCAAACCTTTCAAAACATACCTACCAGACTATTTTCACTACAAAATCATTTGCACACTCTTTTTCTAGACATCTGGCCAAGAGATTGCAACATTTTTTGGAGTGTGAACACTGTTTTAAAGCCCAGAGGGCTGATCAATTCTAATCAATCCTGGTGGTTTTAAACTTGTATCCACTGAGCTGTGGTGTGGTCTATGTTATTTATGGAAGCTATTTGTCACCTTTCACCATTTCAAGCAGGGTAATGAAAATTGGCTCAACATTTGACATCACAGTTTTGTATTAAGGGTCATAATTGTCAGGCTTTTTTGATCTACAAAATACAAGCATGCCACATGCAACATCTTCTTATTCAGATATGCCTCCTAACAAAGGAATTGTTACACAATGATATGCCATTTATCCGAAAAGTGTTGTTATTCACCACTTGAGTGTTGCTATCAAAGGAAAAAATAAATAAATAAATAAATAAGCATACAAAAGAATTAGAAGTTAGAAATATGAGTCTGTCCTCCAAACAAACTTCTAAAACTTAGAAGTTAGTGAATTTTTTGGGAAACAGTTTAAAGTTTGAAAATGTTCAAAAATTACTTTTAATAATACATTTTAATTTAAACTTTTTATTTAAACCCAAATGTGTTTAAAAATCATCATAACTAGAGTTCATTGTGGGCATCTAAACACAGGCAGATGGCATCAAACATAGACAATCCATTATAAATCCCTGGGCCAAAATGAGGAAATAGAGTAAGATTTCATAAGATTACAAATACATAAAAGAACACAAATGGGGAGGCAATGACAGTATGATAGACCTAAAATATAATCTATATGAAACCCAAATCAAAGTCTTGGAATCCACCTGTCTTAGAAAGTCTCCATGCTTGTGGCTTGGAGACTGGTAACTTTCCATGTGCAATAGATAGTTCTGTTAAAAAAGAAATGTGTGAATGCTGTATAAAATTTTCTTGTCAGAAATCTCTATACTGTATGTGCAGCCCATTTGTCCTACAAGCGTGTTACTTTTCCAGTGTCCTATTTCTACTACACTGTCCTTTTGACATTTCTGTTTCTGCCTGTTACTATAGATAGACAGCACTGTGCCATGTTTTTTAGCCTTGCACCTATAAAGTCTTTCTCAATGGCCCTCCAAAATTTTTGTTCAGCTGTACCAAGCCCTGAGGGTATGTATACTATATGATGAGAATGGTGTGGCCTGTCACCATAACATCTGCTATTAGCTATCGAGCTGACAGCAGCACACACCTGCGATTTTAGAGTAATGATACTCAGGTTGTATCTCTGTCCCTCAGGTACAAGTGCTTTTGTCCTGTTTATTGGCAAAAGTGCCTTGAAAATGAAGACTATCACTGTATCAAATGCAAGGTGACTGAGTGATGTGGCAGATGCAAGGCTGTCTGGAGTTGCACATTCAGGCTTTATTTGTGGGAATGCAGAATTTGGACATATTGCAGATTCTTGACAACCAATACAACCACCACGAATGCTAAATATAAATATTAAATAACCATTAGCATAGTCCAGTATAACATCTGGAACGGTTTATAACATATCTTTCAGTAAACAAAATATGTGTACTGTACTTAAAAAAAAAAAAAAAAAGTAAAACCAGCTATTTATATAATAAGAAATATGGAAACATTGGTGAATTGGTGAACAAAGTGAATAGTTGTTGGGAATACTGGTAAATAGTAAATTATTGTTGGAAACAAAGCTAATCAATGATTGGCTGTTGGAAACAATGATTATCAGTGATTGGTTGTTGGAAATGATAGTATTCAGGGAATTGTTGTTGGGAACATTGGTGAATAGTGTTTGAATGAACATTAGTGCTAAGTGATTGACTTTTGACTACCTATTAAATATTCTACCTATCCCGAGGCATCCTGAGGTTGCGCCAGCTCTTGTCACGTCCCACCTAATGAAAATGGGGACCTTTAAAGAAGTAGATGCCGACCCCGCAAACATCCCAAACCATCTAGAGATGTACCAGCGCCATTTAGATCCCACTTCATGTGGAGTTTGGACATTGGACATTGGACCTCTTTGAGTGTTTTAAGGCTTTGGCACAGAGAAGCTGGTGTTGTATCTATGATGATTGCAAATGTTGAGCTATTTTATGAGTTGCTCAGTAGCTCCTGGTTTCCATAATCTCAAATGAATGTATAAGCCTGTAGAAAGGACATTACTCATAATCTTACATTCCAGTGTTCATGTTAGTTCTCACTCTCCAGTGTTCTGTATTGTTTAAAGATTTATAATTACACTCTTGATGTCACCCAAATGAGGATGGGTTCCCCTTTTGAGTCTGGTTCCTCTCAAGGTTTCTTCCTCATAACATCTAAGAGAGTTTTTCATTGCCACAGTCACCATGGCTGCTCATCAAAAATAAATACACATCGTTTACCGTAACTTTTAAATTCTGTAAAGCTGCTTCGAGACAATGTCTTATTCACTTGACTTGACTTATTGGGAATAGAAAGCCACTAGATTTGTTGTTAGCAACTTCACTGGATTCAAGAGACTAAGTTTGGCAACATTGAGACTAGCTTATAGTTTATTATTATTATTATTTTTTTTTTTTATAATTCACTTGAGAGGAGAGAAACTGTTTTAACAGACATTTCAGGAAATATTTACTGTTAAACGAACAGTAAGTTACATTAACTTTAGTCATATCAAATGCTATGGGTAGAGAGAAGACTATATTCACATAATATATAGAAAATAGTGTTAAGCTTGTGTGAAAAGCTTGACCAGGGATATTTTTTTTCCTAAAAATTGGTTTCAGTATATAGTATTTACCTCTCCACAGGCTCAGACCGAATGAAATGACACATTGCCCTTGTCTTTGATTTTGTAAACCAGGGACTAATAGACGTACCGTTAGCACCAGTCCCTCTCGGTATTATACAGCTTTGTCTCATGAATGTGATGGGTTACTTATGACTGCTGGGGAATGAGTCCCCTGATAGAAATCGATATGTGGAGCAAGAGGTGAATCAGCCTGTTAGATTTTGATCGTTGTTCAAGGTCGAGCACGAAGCACAAGTCTCATAAAAACTCTGCCATTCCTTCATAAACAAGACTCGCTTGCTTTCTGCATTCATCGAGGCATGAAAGAGGAAGAGAGACATGTGAAAGAGAAGAGGGGAACAGATTGGTGCAGGTCATGTCTTTTAAGCTAGGCAATTAAACTTTATACATTTAAAAATACATATTTGAAAATACCTAATAATGTACTCAATACATATTCAAAGATATGCACATTTAGCAATATTTATTCAAATCTATGAAATGAAGACAGGTGTGAATTCAGGTCAAATGAGCCTATGATTTGCAGCCCCCCTTGGTTTCTTGATAACAAAAAAAAATTGAGGAAAAATAATTTTTGATTAAATTGTATTATTTATTTTATTAAATTGTATTATTATTATTATTATTATTATTATTATTATTATTATTATTATTATTATATATAGTTAGTAATGACATTTTATTAAAAAATTATGATAAGATGAAATAAATAAATATGACAAAATATGACAAAATCAACACAGTTTTTTCTTGACAGACTAGAAAGAAGGTATTGTAAGACATCTGGCTCAGATTAACAGATATGTCAAGATGAACTGGTAATGATGGGCCAAGCAACCTGTCAGGATAAGAACAGATCTGGCAGCACATCTCTTAATAGGATTTGACAGGTTGCAGGCAGTTATAAAGACAGTTACAAAAACAGAAATTTTAGCATGTTCATTTATTAGAGAATAATGATATAATGCAAAAACTTTTGAACTGATATAATTTTCATTGTTTCACTATCAATTATTTTGCACACAATATTTGACTCTTCTTTATGTAACCCATGATGAAGAAGGAATATGAGCATCTGGATCAGATGTTTTGCTTCAGTTCAGCTTTCCTGATGTGTTAAACAAATTGGAAGACAGCTCCTTTCATACAGCCTATACTAATTTAATGTGAGAAAAAATATAAGGAGAGATACCGTACATCTGTATGGTTGTTTAAAATGGTTGCTTATTCATTGTTGCGATAACTCCATCAAGCTTTGGAAGAATTTCTCTGTAAAGTAGCAGACGGAATGTTCCTGTAGATATTTGAACTCATATTTCTGCCAACATCTCAAGTTACATCAACAATAAAAAAAAGCCCTATGAGCTCATACAGTATGTCTTGGTTCATGAGCAGATCCTTTCTTTCTCCATACTTTGACCTTTCCCTCACTTTGGTAGAAGTTATTTTGTATTCAGAACTTTTGTGGATAATTTTTTTCTAATCAGTATCTTCTAATTATGACCTTCATATTTTTGCTGTTGAAGTCTATTTTCAAGATTGTGGTGTGATTTGTTTTTGTGATCTTTTGTGATTTGATTATTATTGCTGGTGGTGCCACTGACTGGGCTTTTCTTTACAGTGATTTCTTGACAACAACTGCTGTTGTTTTCCCTGGCAGATCTGTTTTTTGTCTGGTTGTTAAAACTAGTGGCTTCCTCCCTTTTCAGGGCATTCAAAATTGTTGTGTTGGCTATGGCAAAATGTCTGTGCAAGGAATTTAATGTACGTGTGCATTCGGATCCTGACTCTGAGCTCTGCAGGCAATTCTTTTGACCTCATGGCTTGGTTTTTGCTTTGATATGCATTGTCAGCTGTGAGGCCTTTAATAGAGAGGTGTGTCCCTTTCAAAATCAAGTCCAATCAATAAACGTTTCCATGGTTAGACCCAAGTCAAGGTCTAGAAAAATCTTAGCAATGATTTGGATAATTCGGAGGCACTTGATCTAATTTTAAAGTGTTGTTGCAAAGGGTCTGAATACTTATGTACATATGATATTTCAGGGTTTTTTTTAATTTTCTTTTATTACAGACATTTCAAGAGTTTCACTTTGTCATAATGGGGTACTAAGTGTAGATGAATGAAAAAAAAATATTTGAATGATCATGCTAACTGATTGCAGGAACTGAAAGGTGAATCTCAACAAACCTTTGATCTCAAACGATCTCTAATGAATAGCATAGTAAAAGTAGTTTGATTTTTGCATAAAAGTACATAAAAGAGGCAGTATAAGTTGATTTTTTTCTATACAAATTACACTAAAAACTTTTTGGATGTGTTTAAACTCAAGTGATCAAAGTATACATTACCCATAAGCAGTATAGGGCATGCAGGATGTTTTCTAGCAAGCGAGAAGTAGATGACATTAACCTGCTTTGACCGCACAACTGAATAGAGCCAAAGGAAGTAAACTTGTCCTCATGCATATGCAGAAGAACACAGGCCAAAGTGTCAGCTAAGCAATCACGACAGCTCAGCACATCGATATGGGCTAAATAAGTGTTTGAACCTCACTGACAGCAGGTAATACAGTGCAGTGGAGGAAAAAAAAAATAAAACATTACAAAAGGGCTACCTACACGGTCAAACTGTAGAGCATTGCATCTGAGGTGCAATCAAACTTCTGTAGAGCTGCTTATTCAATCTGAACTGCCTTAGCACAAGTGGGCTGCTGTTATATAAAGTCAATGAAATGTCAGGGCTGGTTATAGTGTTGTGAGTGTTTAAGAATTTGGCCAGTAGTATTGTGCCACTGTAGAAATCCACAGTTTTTCCACCATACTGTTCACAGTAAAGGGTGCAAAACATTAGAATAGATGACATGTTGATTTTGTTATTATTTGCACATATTATGCCGAGTTTCAGTACATTAGATAAACAAGCTAAGGTTCTGTACATAATAATCCATAAATCTATAAATAAAACCATTTAATGTATGTCTAATAAGCATACGATTCATTGCATTAATTTACTTTTGATATTACTAATATTAAGCAATATAATAAAAGGATTTCCAATTATATTTCTTTCACCTACAATGGATTACAAGACCCATTGAGCTATAACTTCCACTCCGTTGTTGAATATTATTTTCTATAAATGCACGACATTTTGTTCCTTAACCAAAAAGTAACGATGCATAAAAAAGCTCTGTTAGTAAAATCATAAGGCATGATGCTTTTCTGCTCCTGATTTGGACATAAGCCTACCTCTAATACTCGCTTTGTGTTTACTAATGGACCACTTGACTCACCATCATGTTGACAGCTGTGCTGAGGCACTGTGTTTCATAAGACTCCTGCAATAAGCCTGCTTAATCTGAGAGGTATTTGCCGAAAATAATAATAATAATAAAAAAAAGCCCACTTACTCTCACATGTTCAGCATCGTGTGGCACTTGGCTCAGCCTGCCTGGCTCGCACTGACATCCTGCATGCCTGCCTTAATCTCCCAGCCCACATATGGTTATCAATTTAGCCTTATAATCAGAAACACTGACGCACATACATTGATTTAATGGTGATGACACGTTCTCAAGGCTAATTAGCAACAGTAATGAAGCTATGCACAGAAATAAGGATGTGGCACTAACAAGACAGTAGCACAGCAACAATGATAAAAAAAATAAACCAATAACCACTCAGTAAAGTGCAAGCTACAACCTTAAAAAGTGAGAAAGTTTAAGGTGGTAACTATGCTAAGCAAATCCTAAAAGCATAGCAGGTTTTTGGTTTTTTTTGCCTTTTGTTTATTACATTTAAACTTTTGTACTTTATTTCTAATGAATGTGGTGGTGAAAAGAAATGCATTAGCCTGGATTTTTTATATATTAAATATTCTCAATGATGTGACTCCAGGCGTTTTTTGTTTTGTTTGTTTGCGACTA
The DNA here is from genome assembly GCA_039877035.1 of Silurus lanzhouensis. NCBI lineage: Eukaryota > Metazoa > Chordata > Actinopteri > Siluriformes > Siluridae > Silurus > Silurus lanzhouensis. Next base: position 820,852 of record JBCEWE010000488.1, read on the forward strand.
GTGGGGAAGCACAAACTGGATTTCAGTTCACTTTGTTGCTGAGTCACATTTTTCTGAATCACCTCAGCTTTCATGTGAAGATGACTCTGCTTCTTAGTGGGTTTCAGTGGGTTGAGCTGCTTCACAAATGCATTAATTTCTTTTTAAATGAAGTAGCTAGTATATACTGTAAATAGACAATTAAACTGACCTTATAGAGAATACCAAATTGTTGTATGATTTTGATTTTTTTAGCTTGGCAATCTAGGAGAGCTGTGGAGTAGCACTTTTGATAGGATCTCTTGAGGTGCACCTAACAATCTCCAACAGCTATTCAAGTACATATTACTAGACGACGACCTTAAAGCAGACCTAGGACCTACTAGAGAGGTTATATCCCACAGTTGGCTTAGGAAATGTCTGGGGATTCCTCAGGAGGAGTTGTGGCATTGGATATAGAAGTCTAGACAGACCTTATTGGACAGTTGCCATTGTAAGAAGTAGTCAGTTACCACTTTGAAAGTTTTCAGCTATAACTACATGGACCTGCTACAGCCTTAAAAAAAAAAAAAGATGAGAAGAGAGCAAACTGGATGATCCTCCGAATCACTCTCGATGTACCAGATTTATCATCCAGCTTTGTATTTAGAAGCTAGCAATACTGTACACTTTTAAAAGAAATTTGTTGTAGAAGTATATGAAAACAGCAAGATAGTGAAGGTTTATTGCACATAGAATGGATGCTCCATTTAGACTGCTGGTTTCTGCTTTACAGTTGATCCATGGCTTTTATTACAATATATTAAATAATGCTAGTAGTTTGGCATGTGCTGGACTGGACCATTAAATGAATTTGATGAAGCTCTTATTGGAAAAGTAAACATAACCCCAGGCTTTGGTACTTTTGTATTTTGAGGGTTATGAAGCACTCTTTGTCCAGCTTGTAACTTAGTTTCCAGAACCTTGGTTTCTTCCTTACTTTTGAAGAAAATTTAATAAAGGTTTTCATATGGCAGTAGCAAGGAAGTGATAGGAGGTATTTCAGCTAGTGCCAGTCGCTCTTCACCCAGGCTTGTAAATGTGGGTTATTTTTCCTTGTTGAGCCCATAACCTCTACCATAATCTAAACACAGAGTTCAAGGCCAGCTGCTCTTGCTATCTCACTCATCTGAGTTTGAGTCACATCACTACAAGCTGATCCCGTTGACCTGTTGTCTACTATGCATTCCGGAGCCCTGGCACTGAATGACAATTGCATATGACATTTCAAAGCTTCAATCTTTCATAATATGACATGTTCAAACACGTTTAAAAGGTTATGTTTGCACAAGAAAATGTATTGATTTAGCCTACAAAACATGGGCTCATTTTGTATCCTTGCCAGGGTAATGAATATCGCATAAACTACAAACGAGACAGCTGTGGAAAGAGGGTGGAAGCGTTATTGATGATATTCCGTCATTCGACTTCTGCTGGCCTCCGTGCTTAATTTACCACTTTGCCAATTGAAGTGTCCTTGCCAGGTGTCTTCAGGTTGCGAGTGTGGTAGTGCTTCTAAAGTAGGACTTTATGAAACTATGGCTCTCCATGGCAGTGCATATCACTCAACAGCACCTCGCTCTACACATTCTGCTAATGTGTAGGCCGATTATGTCAAGTTGGTGGTGGATTGCCTCGTTTTGAACATCTCTGCTTTATCATTCAGTGGAGCTGAAGTTGCTTTCAGGCACTCGACAGTCATACAGGACTTTTTAGTGGGTTAGCTCTAAAAGCCTCAGGGCATCATGGTTTATCTATAGCTAGATGTGACGTAGATTGGTATCTTTTATTTCTACCACAAGATTGCATAAATTGACTAGGAAGAGCATGGCAAAGCTTTTGTTTCTGTCAGTTGCACGATTCAGGACTTTCTGTATAAATATTAGTGATACAGAACTAACTGTTTAGTATGTCTCATTTGCTGAAATAAGCTTCACTGTCATTTCTTGAACATTTCGCTCTAACTAAGAAAAAAGGTTTGTTGAGTGATATCAGCACATCATGTTTTTTATTTGTATTTATTTTTTTCCTCCAGAGTGATGTGCTTGACTAAGCATGTGAAAAGTAGTATACAGAATACTAAACAGTTCAACACAAACACCATTCTTCTCAGATTGTTGATGGTGAAAGAGCGTTGTCTAAACATGTTGCCCCAGAATCTTATGCATGTTCAGTTGGGTTGGTATCTGGTAACTGAAAAGGCCATGGCATATGATTTCCATCATTTTAATACTTGCTAGAAAACGTGCAGTGAGTCCTTGCACACTTAGGGCAGATTCATCGCATAGAACCCCTGCCATAAAAAAATCCTTTTACAGCATAACAGAGCCAAGAAACTTTACTTTAATTAATCCGTACATTAGCCTATATTTTTCACTGTAATGATTTCTTTTTAAACAGAAACTTTTCTGGGCTTCTATCTACAGTACAAATGGACCCTTTTACATGCCACAATGACCAGAATTAAACTGCACTTACTGAACTGTGGCCTCGTGTGTATTTTTGCAGGTTTGGCAGTGCATCAGATCATCACTATCACTGTTTCACTCATCATGGTCATCGCAGCCTTGATAACAACATTAGTCCTTAAAAACTGGTAGGAAAGATTCTTTTCTAGCATAAGTGTGATTGTAATTTTCTGTTTGTCTCTTCCTTGTTCCTGTCTCTGTTCAATTTCTCACTCATATCTGAGTGAGTTGAACTTGTTGTATGTGTTTCCCCTGTATGTGTTAAGTGTCAAACAGACACAGGGGTTCCAGGTATGATTTTATGTTGGCTTTGTGAATTTGGTGCGTGTTTTTGTAGCTGTGCACAGTCGGGAAATGGCCGCCACACTAGCCACCAGAGGAAGATCAACCAGCAGGAAGAAAGCTGCCAGAACCTGACTGACTTCACTCCGGCACGCGTACCCAGCAAGGTGGACATCTTCACCGCCTACAACGATAGTTTACAGTGCTCTCACGAGTGTGTGCACAATGCTGTGCCCGTCTACACAGACGAGATGATCCAACACACACCGATTTACAAGACCACCTACAATGGGAGCAGGTGAGAGATGCATGCTGCATACTGTTCCTTTGCATATTTAACACTGCTCGAAAATCTTATGACACACGCACACAGATGTACACACACGCACATACATTAAACAAAATGTATAATAGCTTTAAAATGTGAAGATTTAATATATTTGCAAACACCTCCTGATATAAACTTTAAATTGTACAATTCAGTTGAATCAGAGTAAAAAAAAAAAAAAAAAAACAGAAATATAAAAAAATATTTAAATGATTTATAACATAATAAAATAAAGGTCATTTTGTTCAAGTAGAGCTATACATTATTTACATATTTATAAAGTAGTTCACTACCTATAGTGGTTAATATGTGGATCGACCCTTACCCGAATGAGATAGTACAGTAGATGTGTTACTAATTTTTCTATGACATTATAAAAAATACAAACAAACAAACAAAAAAAGAAGTTTTAGGCTAGAAAAAGAAAACCTACCATTAGTTGGATGCACAATTACTGTTTTATAATGCTGGTAATGCGAGTGTGCTTAAAATTACATTTAAACTCATGTTTGATGTGATTATTTTACATAATTATTTTCTCTTATTTAGCCAGTTGTGGCATTAAGGCTTTGTTTCTAATTAATAATTTGTAACAATTTGTAAAGAGCTTTTTGTTCATTCTTTATTTATTTTGAAGTAATTGCTTAATTGTGGACAAGGTTACAGAGTACATGTTTGATTTTACGAAGAGTAGATTCTTAGATTGGCATGTAAGAGTAAAGCTTTTAATTACTGTATCTACAAAACACTTTACAATGGTGCTTAAGCATTGAGGCATGAAAATGTGCTTGGTGGATAAAAAACTAGAATTGGGGTTTAGTGGGATAGCGTTATGGTTAAGATTAAATGTGTTAGGGTTAAGTGGGATAGGGTTAAGATGATTAGGTTTAATCGGGATAAAGTTACGTGGGTTAGGGCTAGGGTTAAAAAAGTTAGGGCTAGGGTTAAGGTTAGTGTTAAGATGGTTAGGGTTAAAAATGTTAGGGTTAAGAATATTAAGGTACGGGTTCAGAAGGATAGAGTGAGGGTTAAGAGTGTTATGGTTAAGAAGGTTAGGGTTAAGAGGGTTAGGGTTAGGAAGGTTAGGGTTAGGGTTAAGAGGGTTAGGGTTAGGAAGGTTAGGGTTTAGAGGGTTATGATGACGGTTAAGAGGGTTATGGTTAAGAAATTAGGGTTCAGAAGTTTATGGTTAAGAAGCTTAGAATTAAGAGGGTTAGGGTTAAGAGGGTTGGGGTTAAAAAGGTTAGGCTTAGGAAAGGTTAAGGTTAGGAAGGTTAGGTCCAAGAGGGTCAGGGTAAGTGTTAGAGGGTGTATGGTTAAAAAGGGTAAGTTTTAAGAGGGTAAGGCTAGGATTCATTTTGTTGTGTGCTCATTTTGTAAAGCTTTGCTGCCTTTTACACTCCAGTTAGTTGAACAAACATGTATTAAAGAATATTACCTCAACCTAGCAATTAGTCTAAATGCATGTAAAAATGTGACATTTTGAGCAATGTGCAAACATTTCATTGGCTTTGACAGCCCTATATTACATGAAAGACCTGTCAAATCCTCAGTAGGGTTTGTAAAAGTGAGATTTTCTTGGATGCACTATATTGAAAGAGAAAAAAAAAACTATTTGGAAGAAAGGTATGAAGAAAACTACCCCCAAAAAAACCCAACAACCCTCATTTCAGTGCTTTCTTTTCTTCAATCATTCCTCCATGCTCAGCATTCAGCTCTTGTCTGACCTGGATGGAGGGTCATTTCATTACATTTTTAGGTGAATTGAGCAGACACCACAGAAAACTTTGTCGGTTTCATGCTTGCCAAAGTGGTGTACATCTCAGATGCATATTTACTACACTGAACCATTAATATATGCAATAAAAAAAATTATTAAATTATTTACCGTTTAACAGTCTTTTGTGTGTCCTGCCTCTGCCTAAAATTATTTTTGATGTACAATTGGCTGTAAGGTAAAAAAATAAAAATCTTACACTAAACCAACTCTAAAGCAACCACATAGCAAAACAAACAAATAAAAAAATAAAAAATAAAAATTTACATTTACCCATTCATTAAACAATATATATATAACAATATGGTACAGTGAAAACTGACTCTTATCTTGGACAACTGTTTATATAGATTGGTACTTTGGTACTAGATTGGTTTTAATATATCAGATTTTAGTTAAACTCCCTTAATTTATTTAAGATTTGTCAAAATGGGCCCATCCAAGCAGTCACCTTTTTTTAAATGAATTTCCTTTCAAATACATTTTCTCAATCACATAATACACTTGCTTACAATTTTAGATATACAGTAAACCCTCGCTTTACTGCGGTTCGAATCTCGTGCCCCTGGTTCATCGTGGAATTGCATTTGCCACATAACTAATTTGTTTGGCTGATTTTCACTGTCTCTCGCGGATAGCACAAATTGTTTTTTATGGAGTTTTATGTTAAAATAATGAAATGTATTAATAAAAATATAATTATTCATTATAAAATGAAGTAAAAAGTTAATACAGTACAGTACAGAAAGTGAAGAATGCGGTGACGTGTAGAGAAACTACTCATAGGCTACGCTACTAGAGAACTGTACTGTACAGTACATGTACTCACTATAAATGTGATACACTGCACTGTATTTCTACAGAATTACACAAAATTCATCTTGCAATATTCTTGCAAATGTTTTCTATGTGTGTTTAAAGTTGGTGGGAGGAGGAATAATGGCTTAAACAATAAAAAAGCATTTTTGGGGTGGCGTCCGTTTATCTTAGGTTTTTTTTGTTTTTAAACTGGGGATTACTGTATTTTGCTAACAAATATATATATATATATATATATATATATATATATATATATATATATATATATATATATATATATATACACACTGTATTTCTTGTTCTACATACACTATATGGACAAAAGTCTTTCTTGATCTGTTACTTCATTGGTATTAAACCAACAAAACTTGAACTTGGAAACCCAAATAAGTTCCAGCATGGCATCTTTCTTAAAGAGTAAAATTATTATAACCTCAAATGGGGTTTAAATGTGGAATGGGATGTTCAAAAAACACATACTAATCTAATGCTCAGATGTCCACAAACTTTTGTCCATATCGTGTATATCTAATTCACTACATCAATTTATTATTAAATGTACCCAATAAACAGCCTTGACTATAGACAAGCAATGTTTTGCTGTCAAATTTGAATCCTTAAATTCTATTTTAATTTGTTTCTCTCTCAGTACAGCTAAGTCTGTAGTTTTCTAAAATGTACAGGCAGTCCTCTACTTACGATGGAGATACGTTACGATGACCCCATCATAAGTTAAAAATATCGTAAGTCAGAGATGGTGCTATGAATGTGACAGCCTTTCCTGCTTCTTGCTGATATATCATTTTCATTTTCTGCATCTACTGCTCTGTTGCGTGAAATGTAAAATATTTGTAAAACTTTTGTCGTATCGCTCTCGTCATCCTAAGATAAAAAAGTCGAACCATCTCTGGGACCATCTGTATACTGTATAATAGAAAATATAAAAATATTCTCTAAGTGAAGGGTTGTGCCAGGATGCTACACATATACTGTACTGTATAATATACATGTGTTATATGAATGGTTTAAAATGATATGTTTATGGGTGCTTTAATGATGCCAGGAGGATATGTGATAAGCACTTAAAAGTGTTTTTGCATATAAAATAGTGCATTCAAATGCCCCTGAGTGAAACGTGGGTAGTTATTGAAGTCTGACTAAAATATTCTGAGATAAATGTTTTCTTAGAGATAACTGTGTGTGTTACAGACCATCACCAACTGAAAGGCAGCTAATCCCTGTGGCCTTTGTGTCTGATAAATGGTTCGAGATCTCCTGCTGAGGGCCTTTTACTACCCGTGGCTAACAGCAGCTTTCTCAAATTTTGGACCCTGGTATGTCCTGTTTCTCAGTTGTTTCACAATTCGAATCAGTTTAGCATTCACGCTATGCCTCTTCACTGAGTCATAAGGGGATTGTTTCTCTTTTGTATAATTCCCTGCAGATACTTAGTGAGAACTACTAGTTATGGCATGCACTGTTTTACTTAAACTGTAATTATAACGACAACACAAATAGACTATATTTAGCTCTGCTTTAGGAGTATCGGAAAACATCTCATAATTACATGCTTTTTGTGGAAATTTTCAGTTCACGGTAATTAGTAGCTGTAATAGAATTTAATGAAAAAATAGCTGTGCTGTATTTTTATGTCCTAATTGTAACTTTTCCCCCAATTTCCCAAATTACAGAATCCCATGGGAACACCCTGAATTCTCAAAGACAGAAAATGTAAAAAAAAAAAAATTATTCAAAACGAATGAAGAAACAAAAGCCCATGTGTTGCAGAAAGAGAATAAAGAACACACGTGGGTTTCCTGGACATGGAGCGAAGATGTTTATTTTTCTAAGATGATGACAGATGAGAGTCGTTCTATGGTTCCCACTCCAGATTATTTTCCATACAGACTTCCGGTCATTTAGAAATGATACAATATACTTAAAGCTAATATATTATATACATAAATTTACTGTATGTGTAGAAGTATCTGAGGAAGATCACCGCCACAGACGTGTTGGAACGCTGTTTCCCGATGGGCTGCTTTCTGTGAAAAGGGTGAACAGACTTTTCAGAACTACGTGCCAATAACGCCAATATGTGCCAATATGTACAGATGGGACGCGTCTGGGAGAAAAAACAAAAAACAAAAAAACCTACAGACACAACGAGTCATTTCTGTGACAGTTATTGTATATCAACCCATCATTTTTGGTTTTGATTTTTTTTGTATAGAAAGTATAAATATGTATTTGAACTATGTTTTGAAATAGTTGAACAACATTGTGTTGCAGACATCCAAAAATATTTATAAAGAACATTTTGATTAGGTAAAAGAAACCAAACGACAAGAACCTTGGCCGACTTTTGAGTTAAATGTATGGTTATTAGGCCCTGTTTTAAATAGAATAGTCTTCTCTATTTTTGTACACACACACACACACACACACACACACACACACACACACACACACACACATCACATTACTCAGTTGTGGTGCATCAACTCTTGGAACTGTTAATATAATATTCAGTCAAGGGAGAAAGAAATTTTTTAAAGTTTCACGTTATTATTGACGATTCAGTCATCATCGTTTCTGATGATTGTTCATCCATAGAAGCCATTTTATTTGCTATGGGGTGCCATTACTGAAAAATGACAGTCTGTTTGTTTGGTGGCTATGGTCACAGTTTTGTATTATATCTATACTGTCAAAGAGCCTTAGTCATGGGTTGGTCAAATGTTTTTCACAATGGTTTGCAATACTTTTCTTTTTTTTTCTTTCTTTTACAGAAACAGTGTAAAGTAATCAGTATTTTAGGGCTTAATATAAAAACACATCACATGCTTTACTTTTGTGCCAAGTCATCGTTAAGTGCCAAGTCCAAGTAAATTGAGTCATTTAAACACATTCATAACGTGTATTATTTCTTACTGTGCTTCAGAAAGAAAAATGTATTTACCGAATGCAGAAACGTCACCTGGTGCAAAGCTGAAGTGGATATTTTTTTATTTTATTTAAAACTTCATTCATTTATACAGAGAGCTGTTCAGGTTTTTTTTCATTTTGTGCTTTTTCACAAACCTTTCTGTTTCTGGGTGAGAAATAGGTAAATAAAATTAATGTATTCTCAACTTGTGGAAAGGCTAGAAATGACCCATGGTTACACCTGAATTGTGAAAGTAGCTGAATGTGAGCCTGTGTGCATATGTGAATATGAATGTGTGTGTGCATGTGTGTGTGCATGTGTGTGTGTCTGCATCTTCGACTGTCTGATATTAATTTCACAAATCACTGCAAAGGAATACAAGGCCTAAAGAGTTATCAATGATGGCAGTTATCGATTTGTGCAATCTTGTTCAAAACAAAACACACAAGAAAACAAATATTACCTAGAAATTAGTACTTGACTAGAATAGAATAAAATAAAAGTATGCTATAAAATGCTTTACCAGTTCTACAATTTCTATATAGAAGTCCTCATAACAAAAGCAAACATTTACAAAGGCAAAAGCATGATGTAAAATCCAGCACACTGAAAAACTTTAAAGATAAAAATTTAGATACAGTGCCCTCCACAATTATTGGCACCCCTGTTTAAGATGTGGTCGTGGACTTCTAAAAATTCTCTTTTTTTTAAAAACAACATAGAACCCAAATGCAAAAAAAGAGAAAAATCCAACCTTTCATTTAAGTACATTACTTTGGTGGTAAAAAAAATCATACATTTAGAAAAAAAAAAACTTGAAATCATGTGTCCCACAATTATTGGCACCCCTAACAATTCCTCTGAAAAATTTAATTGTTTTTTTTTTTATATATATTTTTCTGTAGTTGCTAAGGTTGGTCAGGGTATCTAGGGACTTTTAATTAGTAATTCATGATTTCCTGTTTCCCTGGGGTATAAATATGACGTGACACAGAGGCCTAATTCTCTTACCCATTTGTCAACATGGCAAAGACAAGAGAACACACCATTCAAGTAAGGCAGATGTGTGTCGACCTTCATAAGTCAGGCAATGGCTACAAGAAAATAGCAACTCGCCTTAACTTGCCGGTATCTACAGTCAGAGGAATCATTAAGAAGTTTAAAACAACTGGAACAGTGACAAACAAGGCTGGAAGAGGTCCCAAGTTTATCTTGCCACAACGCACAGTGAGGAGGATGGTAAGAGAAGTAAAAAAATTTCCCAAGCTCACCGTCACAGAATTGCATCAAAGAGTGGCATCTTGGGGTCACAGAGTCTCCAAAACAACCATCAGACGCTCTCTACATGCCAACAAGCTGTTTGGGAGGCATGCAAGGAAAAAGCCTTTTCTCACTAACACTCACAAACGTAAACGTCTGGAGTTTGCTAAGCGGTACTGGGACTTCAACTGGGATCGTGTGCTTTGGTCAGATGAGACTAAGATTGAGCTTTTTGGCAACAAACACTCTAAGTGGGTCTGGCGTAAAACAAAAGATGAGTATGCCGAAAAGCACCTCATGCCCACCGTGAAGTATGGTGGAGGATCTGTGATGCTGTGGGCCTGTTTCTCTTCCAAAGGCCCTGGGAACCTTGTTAGGGTGCATGGCATTATGAACGCTTTGAAGTACCAGGATATTTTAAATAAAAACCTGATGGCCTCTGCCAGAAAGCTGAAGATGGGTCGTCATTGGGTCTTTCAGCTGGATAATGATCCAAAACATGTGGCAAAATCTACACAAAAGTGGTTCAGCAGTCACAAACTCAAGGTCCTCCCATGGCCATCTCAGTCCCCAGACCTCAACCCAATCGAAAACCTGTGGGGCGAGCTAAAGAGAGGAGTGCATAAGAGAGGACCCAGGACACTGGAAGATCTAGAAAGATTGTGCAAAGAAGAATGGTCAAAAATCCCTCTCTCTGTGTTCTCCAATCTTGTGAAATGTTATAGGAGGAGATTAAGTGCTGTCTTGTTGGCAAAAGGAGGTTGTACAAAGTATTAACATCAGGGGTGCCAATAATTGTGGCACACATGATTTCAAGTTTTTTGTTTTTTTTTTCGAAATGTGTGATTTTTTTACCACCAAAGTAATGTACTTAAATAAAAGGTTGGATTTTTCTCTTTTTTTGCATTTGGGTTCTATGTTGTTTAAAAAAAAAAGGAGAATTTTTTGAAGTCCACGACCACATCTTAAACAGGGGTGCCAATAATTGTGGAGGGCACTGTATATAATGACAAGGCTTGTGCTTTTCTATCTTCACTACAGGCTGCATATCATACATATCTATCTTATAATGTGTGGGTTATGATAATCAAAGGAATTTTACTTTATTCGTTTCATTTTCTTATAGGCCTGGATGCACTGAGCAAATGTGAAGTCAAGCCCAAAGGGGGAATTGGGGGGGTCTCATCGTAATTCTGCCATATACAGTGTATGAACAAAAGTTTGGGAAGGCCAGATGATAAAATTGATGTGTTTTTGAAAATCCTATTATACATTTAGTTCCCATCCAGTTTTATAACAACCTCTGCTCTACTGGAAAGATGTTCCACTAGATTTTGGTGTGTGTTTTGGTGGAGATTTCTGTTAATTTAACCACAAGAGTGTTAGCAAATGCAGGTACTGATGTGGGGTGAGAAGTTCTGGTGTGCAGTCAGCATCCCAATTCATCTTAAAAGTGCTCAGTAGGGTTGAGTTTAGAGCTCTATACCAGACAACTCAAGATCTTCCACTCTAACCCACGTGAACCATATCTTTCATGGAGCTTGCTTTGTGCACAGGGGTAATTATCATGCTGAAACAGGTTTGGGTTGACTAGTTTAAGTGAAGGGAACATTATATGCGATTGTGTGCCTCCAACTTTGTGGTAACAGGTTGGGGAAGAAACATATACTGCTGGAAAAGTTAGGTGTCCCAATACTTTTGCCCATAAAGTGTATTTTGTAGTTCCCAGAGAAACCATCCAGAGAATTCAAACTTTTTAGTTGAATGGCATCAAGAGAAAACAAAGACCCTAGACAGACTTATTATATTTTTAGTTGTGAGCAAGGTCAAGGTTTTAAACACAATGTGGTACAAAAACTTTTTTTTTTCAGCAATCTTATATGGCCAGCAATTTTTCTCCTCACATCTCCCCACACAGAAATTCATACTCTGCTTTAGATTTTGTTAATGCATCATTAACTAACAATTAGTTTGTTAACAATTAGTTATCTAACTAGCAGGTTATTCCTTAGATTACATTAAGTATCATTTCAACCTAGACAATTAGGATCTCATTGGTGCAGCTAATTTGCCAATCATTGCACAGACAAACACACCAACATACATTTCTTTTTTATTTTTACACTCTGTCATTTATTCATGTGACAGCAGTGCAGTACAATCAATCATGCACAAACAACTCAAGAGAAACAGGTCATCTTCACATCAAACTTTGTGATGAGTAAAGACATAACCCCTATGGCTTTGTATGTTGTTGGGGCAAGGATGGAATGTATTTCAGAAAAGTTCCTGGAAAAAAACACCTATTGAGCTGCAGTTCTTCAGCTGGAAATGTCTTTTTAGTGGAAAGGTTCTGAGGATAATGGCCAGATTTGTTTAAGTTGACAAGGGGTTACATTATTGCAAAAAGAAAGCCCTCTTTACAACTGTGGCTGCACTTTAAAACATTTTGAACCAGGTAATAGATGGGCTACAAAGGCAGAAGACCACAGTAGGTTCCTGTCAGCCAAGAACAAGAGGCTAATAAGGCACGATTTAAACTGGACAGTTGAAGATTGAAACAAACAATGCGTGGTCTTTTCCCAAATTGTGTCGCAGATTCTAGTACTTGGAAGGAAAGAAAGTGTGGTTTTCTGCTGTTTTTGTAAAGAGTGTTTATGCAAGCTAATCTGGTCATTCTTTTTTGACCACTTTCATTAAATATGCCATTAACACCCACAGAGTTGATGCTCATTGAATATATGAATTATGCATTGCACTGTGGTGACATGATTGGCTGATTGAATAAGTCTATCAATGTTCATTTTATAAAAGGTTTGGTAAGTGATTTATTAAATGTAGACACTAATTCTCCACAACCATGCAAAGCAATGTGTGTAGAAATGTGTCGTTACAGTTTGACCCTAATAATCATGGTTCAATTGGACAGTAGATTTGAATGTGCTTTGAATATAGAAAAAAATGGATGATAGGTGCCCCCTTTTTTCTCTTTTTGTCCAGGCCTGAAACTGTATCGCTCTGAGCTCATTGAGACTAACAATCAGTGCTGAACTCAGGGTTACAGGCTATTCAGGCTTTTGCACATTACATAGCATCAATAGATTTCAAGACTTCTTTGCAAAAAGCATACAAGATGATAAACCATACAAATCCCCAGTGCTCTATTAAAACCTAGATATTTATAAGTGCAGCTGGACAATCCTACACTGTGTGCTGCAAGTAAATGCTCTGATAGCTCATACTCTGGTGTGTTATGAGAAAGATAATGCTTGCCTGATTGTGTGTTTGTATCACTGATTGCATCTCATGAAACAAAGTGCTCAAATATGAATAATTTATTCTATTAAAATGTCAAAGCCCATAATTTTCATTGACCTTTTCTACAGCAGGCTCTGTGTGAATATGTCACTGTAGTATAGAAAAACAAGCATGCATTTATTTATGCACTGACACTATACAGTTTCCTTTTTTTAAACATGACTTTTTTATTTAATGACTTGTATGGGTTACTTTTTTTTATTGTTCTTAATATTTTGTATCATTTTTAATTGAATTTTTAGGTGGACAACATGGGATTGTTAGGATTGATACTGAATTGTTTGATAGAATCAGCGAGAGAAAGAACAACTGTGGCAACATTGTCACATCTTTGTAGTTTGTATGCATCTCTATATGTGTGTGAGAGAAGAGAGAATGAGAGAGAAAGAGAGAGACTAAGAAACAGAGATAAATACAGATTTTAGTTTGCAGTGCAATACCTAAACAGATGTCTGCTGAAACATCACTGTCGGCACATTTGCAGAAAAAGTTTTAGGAAATTATTCGTTTACAGTAGCACAGTTGGGCATCAGAGCGTAATGGAGCACTGGCACATATTATCAGGGATTCTCAAATGCTGAACTGGTATCTAAATGGATTTTTGCATTTCTGATCCAATCTTCTTTAATATTTGATGCTTTTGCTGGTTGACCATCTATTTCATTGCAAATCTGTTTGGCCAGAAGGGGTTGAATTCTTTTCAGTAACAGCAGATCTATTGTTTATATCAGGTTTATATGAATTATACAATATTGATACTTTCAGAGACTTGTATAGTTGACACTTGACATAATCATGGCCTAATATTAATTAAACTGAATAAATTGCTGTACTTTAACAACAACAACAACAAAAAAAAAAACCCAGATTGTTTCATAGTGGAAGAAATGTACTGTTTCTCACTAAGGTCACAGTTTTATTAACTTATTTGTTTATTTTTTCAGTTGTGGAGTAAGTAGATCATTACTGTTAAAAAGTATACCATTACATGAAAAAGTAAAAATACCCTGTTTAAATATTACTGCAGTAAAAATACTCCTTTTACATTTCTACTTGGGTAAAAGTACAAACATTCTTGCTTTTCTATGATCTATGAGCTCTATATTTCAATCATTTATGCAGGTCAATGTTACATACTTTTGCGCATCATTCCTTTTCAAGGAGAGAGATTTCTACAGGCACACAATGAGATTCCCCTTATCTTCACGACAGGTTTTTTAATCGAAATAATATATATTTAATGCACTTTATAAATTTACTTCAAGGTAGTAAGAAACAACGTGCTTTTCTGAAATGTAGTGGATTTAAAAGTAGAATATTATGCATTTAAATGTAGTGCAGCAAAAGGGATATTTTCCAAACGCAAAAATACACTGAAAAAGTACAGACTACTTGAGAAAATGCACTGAAGTAGAGAAAAATGGAAGAACTTCCTGTTTCACATCAATATAATTTTTTTTTTCTTTACTCATTATTGTTTGTGAGACAGAGACAATAAGAGAGGCTGCTGAAGGAGTGACTATGGCTGTTATAATGTACTTGATCATCACTTTGATCAATTTGACATTCCACAATATTCCATACTGTTTTGTAATTACTGATTTCAGAATTGATGTGGTGTAAGAAGAATAAAACACTATGGGATGTGACGATATAGGGAAAAATGATCAATGTTTGCTTCAAATCTGGCTCCATGATGATTTTCTTATAATTGCATGCCCTGTGTTTTATTTTTCCCCCGATGTGAACACAGAAAAGGAGTTGTCTTACAGCATAACTACATCATATGTTTTGCATAAATGTCATTTAGGTCAGAAAATTTTAATAGTATTAGAGTGAAAATCTGATGATACCCTGAGCTCTAAAGTGGGATTGATAAAACTTTACTCATAACATTTTGAGCCTTTGTTGACCTTTTTTTTGGTCTGTGTGCAAGCAGAAAGCATTCCTACACGGAGAAGTTAAAATCGTCTAAATGGAAAAATCTGCTACTGTCTGTTAAATGAACAGTTACACTGAGCTATAACAGGTTCAGGCTCTTGATGGACCTTCCACACGCTTCTGCATTTCTCGAGCTCGAATGATGTGATTTTATTATTCAAGACAGCACCTAAGTGAATAGAAAAGAAAAAAAAAAACACTGCCAAACAGATCTACTTCCATGCAGTCGGTTTAATTTCCAGCCGTACCATAACTGCTTGTGGCTGACTGCCAATGCTGAGGCTTCCCACTTGCTGGGCTGCAAAATGGTTCATTTTTGAAATGGGAAGAAAATGTTCACAACGACACATTTCAGGGCTGTTTCCTAATGGATGCATGCAAACGGTTACTGAAAAGAGGATTGTGCATAGTTTCAGTCAAAGTTTCAAAGTACATTGCTTTCATCTGACATGTCCATATACTGCAGGTATATTATATAATTATATTTAATAAAAAGTTATTAAACACTGAATATGATATTTTTAATGTGGAAATCTAGATATACATTAATTGAGAAATATTAATTATTATATATTTAGTAGATTTAATTGTTTGGCCACTTGAAGCACACCACATATTTATACTGTATTTTACAGGTAATAGGAGTGCCTACAGTATATGCATCTGTTCTTTTTCATACTTTAACTTTTTTCCATTAAACACTATTATTAGGATCTGTATTAATTTAACAAACGATTCTTTATTTAACTTTGATTATACATACTGTATATTATGTTGTTTGGTCTGAGGCAATAACAATAATTAACCAGTAATAAACTCTTTACAGTAGGTGTTTAAAAACTTTTACCTGGCAGTACATACATTCTCAAAATAATCATATACATGTCATACTTGATGCTACAAATCAACAATTAGTGTCAACAACCATATTCTTATCACAATACCTTTTAAATTGTTTTTACTTGATAAGGTTTTAAGACTGATCTTCCCTTAGAAAGAATGGTCTTTGTTTTGAATAAAGAATGGATGCTTGTTATAGCTCAGGCTGAGCAAGTGAACCCCAAAATATTATTATTGTTCTTCTGAGGCTTAAGAAATGAAGTCTTATATCTGATATTTTTCTTTGTCTCATTCTCACGTCTGATTTTTCACAATCATACACAAATGGCACACAAAAACAGCCAGACCCTGAAGGACAATTGTAAATTTTTTTATATTTGTGTTTACTATAATGATGAGTACCTCTTTTTTTTGTACAAGTTCTATAAATATATCTCAGAAAAACACATTCACACAGAGAGACTATGTCAAAACTCAGTATGATGTACTTTGTCTTTGAGTCTCTCTCTCTCTCTCTCTCTCTCTCTCTCTCTCTCGTTCTCTCTCTCTCTCCTTCTCTTTTTCTTTTTTTGTAGGTATCGGTAAAGTTACATTTCCAGGTGACACTGGTTTTGATTCCTCTTGTTCTTAAGCTCCCTGTGTTTTTTGGCCACTGTAAATGCACCTCTC
>JBCEWE010000488.1:842500-910000 GCA_039877035.1 Silurus lanzhouensis
CCAGCCCTTAAAGTGCTGCTATGGGTTTGAATCTATTACTTTCTTTAATAGTGACTGATACATCAGATAAAAGACCTTGCAGAGGCTGAACTTCTTACATACCTCATGACTAATGATAGACTCCTGGACCATCGTTGTATGCACCGGTGTTGGCACTGGATTGCTGTATACATTAAATAGCTTATAACAATTACTCTGAGCTACTTATTCAGATGACTTTCATAAAAAAAATATAATAATAATAATAATAAAAAAAAGTATTCAAAGAAATATGTTAGAATGTAATTTATAAAGATTGTGCATGGCAGGTATACACACTGTTGTCATTCTGTTTTGAGCTGCTGAGTTTCAGCTGGAAGCACCACAAAGTTCTTTAAAGCCTGCCTTCTCTGTCAGTCTGTCTGTTTCTTAGTGAAGTGTGAATGTTTTTCTCACAGCATGAGGTGCTGTGATATGTTCACACACACTTCTATTCCTCTGAAAGAAATAGGCCTATTGATGCCTCATATTGGCTGTTAATTATGCGAGTAGCTGAGTAACTGCCAGCCATTGTGAGAGAAAAAAGGTGGCCAGAACTTGAACAAAGTAGGTAAAAACTAAATTAGAACAGGAAACTGGAGATCTAGAAAAAAGGAGCCTTTTTGTCTTTTTACAGGTTAAAGGTGACCTTATTGCTTTCTCATGCTAAGATCATCATGGGACTATTTGGATAAAGGGTAATTGAGTGAATATTACAGACTAAATGTCAATACATAATAATATGCCACCTCCCACAGCCTAATCTGTTGACACAGGACAGGATACATGCTGTTGACAGACCAGACATCAAGCTTCAGGTTCTTTCCAATCTTCATCTGTGCAGCTTTGGTGGGTCTCTGCCCTCTGTAGGTTCAGCTTCCTCTTCCTGGCTGGAAAGTGAATTAACACATTGAGAAATATTAAGAGAAAAAAACCCAAAGGCATAACAGATACAACATAGTGTTTTATCTATTACTGTATAGGGATTTGATGTATTTGGAAATGTTAACACTATATTTGCATGGATTTTTGTGTTATTACATAAGTAAATACATAAAGAGAATGATTTGAAATGTAAACATCTTACAATTCCAAAAACAGACTATTGTTAATTGCATTTACAGTATTTCTTTTTCAAAATAAAAACCACTGAGATTGCATCTAAAAATGCTATGTCAAGCAAGCATGCAGTACATGCTGACATTCATAATGCGCAAACACTCACCAAATCATTTTTCGACTCTCCTAAATACTCAGACGACTCTCCATCAGGTGGCTGAAAGGATATAATAAGCTGAAATATTCTATATATCAAGCATGGCACCTTGCATCCTGAAGAGACAAAGACAAGACAGATGGGCAAACATTAATCATAACACACGCACACACACACACACTCTCGTGCCTAGCCTGCCCTTGTCAAACACTGCTCTCTGCCACACAACTTCTGAAGCCTCTTTGTCTTTGTCTCTGAATGAGTACTATTGGGTCAATACTAACGTCACTGCTATCTTTGGAAAATCAATGCTGCTGTGACCTGAGCATGTGAGCTGTCAAAACTGGCGGGTTACAAGGTTCTTATTGGTTATACTGGGTCATGCCATCCTTTGATCCTGAAGTAAGGTATAACAATTTATTTAAAATGTAGATCATTAAGATAAAGTATTGTTAACGCTTCTGGGTCTGATATTAGCATAGCTAAGCTAAGCAAAATTCAACATTTAAACAAACAGCACAATATGTGTAAATAGGAAACTAAGAGAATAGCTTTTTATTTCAGTTTTGGGTTTTTGTATATTTCATGCACTATATATATATATACACTATGTGGACAAAAGTTTCTGGACACCTGACCACAAGCATGTGCTTTGTGAACATCCCATCCCACGTTTAGCCCCAGTTTGCTGTTATATTAACATTCACTTTTCTGGGAAGATATTTTAGTAAATTATTCGGAATGTGCTTGTGGAGATTTGTGCTCATTCAGCCACACAATTGTTAATAAAGACTTTTACTGATGTAAAGTGATGGGGGCTGGGGTGCAGTCAGCATTACAATTAATTCCAAAGGTGTTCAACAGGATTAAGGTCAGAGCTCTAGAGCATTGGTCCCCAACCATTTGTCAATTGGTACCGGGCCACACAGAAAGAATACATAACTTACATTATTTCCATTTTATTGATTATCTGATACTGAACAATGTTCAGTATTGTCTCGTTCCCTCTGGGAACTAGGGTTACATCCATGACCTAGAGATGATCTGAGTGAAATTCTGTACCAGTATGATCCTCCATGCCCACTTAGATCAAAAGGTGCAGGCTATTTGTTGGTACCTTAAATAATGAAGACTACAGCAGGGGGCAGATCTTTCTCTTATAAAGCCCCACAGTTATGGAACTATCTTCTAATCAGTGTCAAGTCGAGGTTGAACACTTATTTAATCAGTCAAGTCTTTTATCTGTAGATTTTTCGTAGGTAAAGGAGCAGGATGGATTTAGACTGTAGTTAATGTCAACAGTCAGCTACATAGACTCAGGATTACAGTTTGTTCCTGATCACCATCACTGTTCCTCGCAACATTGTATATTTGCAATAAATGGACATTCGGTGCAACCCAGATGCAGAACCTCTTGAGTCTGGTTCCTCTCAAGGTTTCATCCTTTGCCGTCTCGGGGAGTTTTTCCTTGCCACAGTCGCCACCGGCTTGCTCATCAGGGACAAACTTACACTTATGAAGAACATATTCATTTTTTATCACCACATTATCTGTGTAAAGCTGCTTTGAGACAATGTTCATTGTTAAAAGTGCTATATATATATATATATATATCATCAATGGTGGACATAACAAAATAAAATCTTTTGTTGATTGAAAGCGCAACTAAATACACCAGGCTTAGTAATATTAAAGGAAAACTTGTGATTGGATTTCTAAGGCTCATTACTGAAATTCCCATTACATCTAAATGTTAGTGCAAGGGAGGGTGCAACTATGGCTGTAAATTATCAGTCAATCTGAATAACAGCCAAATAGAGACACCTCCAGGTCCTAAATGATAGGTCCTTCTCGCCAGGTTTTTATCCAGATTTCTGATCTACTTGTCAGGAAGCACGGGTGCAGAGGTAGGTGCAGAGTGACTGGATGGGAGGACCCAAATGCAGGATGCATACAAGGTTATGGGGAAAAAAAAACTGAATTTAATATATATAGTATAGCAGAGGGCAATACAGGGAAGCAAAACCAAAAAAAAACAAAACAGTGCAAAAATCCATAAACTGGCAAACTAGGCAAAACAGGGCAGAGCAAAAAGACAAACCGAAAAAACAGTCCAGAATCTAAGCCAGGTAAATAGGCAGAGCAGAACAGGGATCAGGAGCAGGAGCAGGAGCAGGATCAGAAACCAGGGCAGGCAGGGTGGCAAGAGTAATATCAAGGGCAAGGAAGCCGGTAAGATAATCTGGCCCGGAACTAAAGTCTTGATTGTCCTTATATACACCGGGATGCGCGGGAAAAAACGGCAAGATGGCCGCGGACCCGGAAGTGCTTACCGCGGAACCGGAAGTGCGTGCCGCGCAACCAGAAGTGTGCGCAGTGTGCCCGGGAGATCCTGACACTACTGTCCTCTATAACTGCTGGTCTAAACACAAGTGAAAGAGTATTATGAATCACAGTCTATTCAGCTTTCTTGTATAGCACTTTTATCAATGTTATAAAGAGGTTATGAAGTTGGAATGTATAAGTTTAGTTCCTATAAGTTTGTTCATTATAAGTTTATCCCTAATGAGCAAGTCATTGGTGACTGTGGAAAGGATAAAATCCCTGAGATTGTATGAGAAAGAAACCTTGTCTAGAGCTGTGAATGTCTCTTTTGATCAATGGATGGATATTTAACAAGCACAATTCCAATATAGAAATCCAATATGACCCAGAGTGCTTGCTGATTACAGTTTACATCATCAGGCTGATATAAAACATTTCCAATATCAGGCCTCATTCATGTCCAAATTCATTTTAACATCCTTGTCAGGCATTTATTGTGGCCAATGATGATTCTTTTGAATGATACCTGTATATATTATTTCCATTAAACAGGTGCTAATATACATTCTTCTGAGGTTTTAATGACCTTACAGCTGTCATGTTCTATTAAAACTGACATACAGTATGCCAGTGTAATTACACAATATATAAACACAGCTTGCATGTCCTTCACATCGCATATGTGCATGTTTCACATAACTATTAACCAAACCCTATCTACAGTCTTTAGAAAAGAGCATTTTTCCTCATCCTAGCTTAATAAACTATAACTTTACCTTGAAAGATAATCATTCAAATACTTCACATTCTAGGAATTAATGTGAAAAAAGTATGATCTTTTGCTTGAAACATTTAAAATCAATTACAGATGAAAAAAATATTCATTTATATGTAACATTGTATTTGTACCATTGCAATGTTGCATTTATGTGCAACATACATCACTATGAATTTAAATAAAAAGTCATTTTCAACAAGAAGTTTGAGAAAGAAAATATACAGGAAGGTTTTTCTCTTTGTTTTATAACTTGACTATGGTTTTAAACCTTTCCCCCTGTATCGCAGAAGTGAAACCTGATCTTTAGTTGTTGCAGCCCAGCCACTTCAACTTTCCACGTGTTGAGTGTTTTGTGATGCTTTTCTGCTCACCATGGTTGTAAAAAGTGGTTGAGTTACCTTAGTCTTCTTGTAAACTCTATCTATTTTCCCTGACTACTCTCACACTTAACAAAATGTTCCGCTTGCTGAAGTGTTTCTCACTGGGTGTTCTTTGGATTTCATACATGTAGAAACTACAGACCCTGCTGTGTGTGAAAATCCCTGGAGAGCGAATAAATCGAGTTACTTAAATACTCAAAACAGACTGTCTGCCGCAGAAAGAAGCATTCTGATGTTTGATACCTATGTTAACTAAAGCTCCTGACCTGTTCTTGCATTATATTAAGCATAGCACAGCTACCACATAATTGATTGAGTCGATAATTGCCCAAATGAGCAGATTACTATAAAAGTGGCCAGAAGGAATTGCTATGAACAATAGGCAGATGCACAACATAACACATACAACACATAATTCAACTTATAGGTGGACCTAGTAACATAGGACTTTTTAAGTCATCCATAGCTAAACTTCAACCCTGGTAACTGGGTACACCACATTTCACATACATACACCCGTTTTGCTAAAAAACATTCTGGGGTCATAAGCAGCATATAGTGACCTTATTGTCTACTGACAACAGTGTCTCAGTGTTTGTTTTATTTATTAAACAATTTTTTAGTATTATGGGCATCTAAAAACCCATCAGTATAATGGCTAATAGCTACCTGATGGAAAAAGCCCAGCTAAAAAGTCTGCTAATGTAATTTGTCATGAATAACTTCAACCAAACATGGTTTATTAAGTATCACCGGCTTTTTATCTTATTACACAGGGTCAAACAGTGTATAAATCCATGTAAAAATTTTTTTAAAGCCATATAAGTTAATATTTTCCTCAAACTTTTTTAGTTACTGAACTCTGCTTAAATGTGTGAAAACAATAAATCCTTACAATCATTTAATGAAACGTCCATTTGCTTACAATTTTGCATTGTTTTGAAGCATTTACATTTATAATCACAGCATTTGGCAGATGGTCTTATCCAAAGCATCAGGGAAAGAGCTAAGGATGTGATATGACCTCCTCGAGAGATCAAGTGCAGAGGGAGAACATAAAAAAAGCCCCACTACTGAACCTTATGGGAATCCAGTGGAGAGTCAGCTTAGTACAGATGTGGATCTCATCCAAGTCACCTGATGTGACCGACCTTCATGTGACCAACTCGCAGCAGCTGTTAACTAGGCACTAGTGGCTCAGAAGCAAATACATATGTAATGTATTTACTCTATATCCATACTTACATGTCATACATGTATATAAAGTTTTTCTTCAAACTTTTTATTCTCAGAATGAGATGCTGAGTAAGATAACACCTTCAAAAGATTTTGTTTGGTCTGCTTTAGTAAAGTACATCTTCTTTAAGGGGGTGTGACGAGCCTAAACTGTGTGCTGAAGTGTATAAACACTATGTTTGTTATGTCTGTGATAAAGAGTTGCATTGTGTTGCATTGCTAGTAACACTGGTCAGGCATTTTATATTGTTGTAAGCGCACAGGCTATTGATTTCCCATATGTTTGCAAATATATTACAAAAAATGTGTGTATTTTTTTTTCCAGTCCCGCCTTTACATAAAAATATGTATACATAAAAGAATTATGTTTATATTAGACATATAATTTGAATAAATATATATCAGTTAATGCATTTAAGGTTACCATAATAAATTTGCTGATGGTGTCATCCAGGCGCAGGAACCCCGTGTTACCAAGTAACACTGTAACCAAGTGTTCAAAAGTATTCAGACATTATTTATTTCCTGCATGTGCTACTGCTTCTGACCTGGTTCTGTTCTTCTGGTGGCGTCCTGCTTTTGGGTCCATCCTGTCAGCCACCCCTGACAGATGGAGGCATGAAATTGTTTCTAGTAAGAGACAAGTTAACCAGGTGTTGTGTAGGTTGCAATTTCAAATATAATGTGTGCACTTTAATGGCAGCCGGGTTTCTCCCAGCATCAATCTTAATGGGACTTAATGCAAATATATAATACATAATTACACTATGATAAAAAAATTACAAAAACACTATTATGATTATTGTAACTTTTATATTTGTTAATTATTTAGTAAAAACCAAAATCTGTGCTTCATTTACCTTAATAAATCTTTTGTTATGACCTGCTTTGTTAGCACAAAATAAATAAATACATTAAAGAATCCTCCTTAGATTTTGTTACACTCTGCAATGTTTTAATAGTCGCTATTTTCTCCTATTTGTCTGATTGAACAGCTTTAGTGCTCTTATCCAGTTCTTCATCTTCATCCCCTCTTTTTTAGTTTTTGCTCTACTTTATTGTAATATTGGCTATAAAATTGTTGAGAAGCTTGTATACAACAGCTGTAACAAACCCCAAACTACATCTCTGTTGTGATTTTGTTAATTACCTCCCAAAGGAACACACATTTTCATAAAGGGATAAAAATGGCACAGAAAGTCTCTCTTTTGGAAATCTGTTGGTCGAATGCTGACATTACCACAAGCATGCCCTCTTTCAGACACACACTCATCTCCAATGAGCTCTTATAAAAATGAGCTCTGTTAAAGACCCAGGCATTAATGCATGCTGGTAAAAGCTTCTGTGTTTCAGATTTGATTGAGAAGTAGACTAGTATTTTACAGTACTTGGATTAGTTTCAGGCCAATGTGTGCATGCTGCATAATCCTAGCCAGGGGAAAAGTTAAAGGTAAAGTGATCATTATTGGAATGTTATTTGGGCTCTCCATGTAATGATAAATATTATTACATGGAGATGTAACTCCTCCTTTCCCTGCTGTCTCTGTAGACGTCTTCCTTCTCTCCTTCTCTCCTTCGGCCGGTCGACAGTAGCCCAATTTCCAGGTACCCTGTTGGCTAACAAAACCTGTGGCGGTCGCTGGATGCCCTTCCTAACGTAACCCTCCCCATTTATCCATTACTGGCACTAAGATTGCACTTGCTTGTGCAACCCTAATAGCTGGGTTTGGAAGGAGTCTGTCTGTGTGTCGGTGCTTTATAAATGTGAGTACAATTTATTTCAAGTTTTTATAATTTTTATGAAATATAGTTTATAGTTTGTATACATTATCATTTTAATATAGTTTATTCCATAAACGGTTAAGGTGTATGAAAAAGAATAACAAATTATAATTAAAAATGTGTTTTTTCTTCTTTTTTTTCGAAAAAACCATAAAAAAATGTTTTATTCAAAAGTGATATTTTGTCTGTCATGGATTAAACAAACAAACATGTAATAAATAATCTCAATATGGAATTACTTAGTAAAGTCCAAATCACTGGATTGGCATCTAATAAAACCTGTGAAAGAAAATCTTTTTAATAAACATTTCAACCATGCATCCTCACACTCTGTCTCTCTTTTACTCACTCACTCACAATCACACCAGGCACCGGATTTCTTCTCTCTGCCACACAGTTGAAAACTGCACTTGGAATGCACTAGCTTACGTAACAGAGTTAAATATCTTAGTGTTGTTTTCTCATTTTGCTGTCTAAGCATGGCTGCAATGGTGTGAAATATTGGTTTGAAATGCATATGGGGTGGCTGTTCAAATGGATTTTCAATGGGAACCTCCTAGTGTGAGTGTAATTTAAATCGAAGACTCTGCATAAGACGCATCCAACTACATTAAACTACGAGTGTAGGATTCATAGAAATCTACTAGAGCAATGCAGTCTTGCAATCTTTATACTGACATTATTATTGTTTCACAAACTGTATTACACAGTGTGGATTACCTGGAACACTTAAAGTTATGCAGTAAGCAAAAATAAAGAAACTGGGTTAGACCCAAAATAATAATCCACCCTTTATAGATTCACTCATCAAAATTAATTTGCATTATTTATTTATTTTTTTCCGGTGCTGGGCAGGCATCTCTTTAGTGGCATATTATTTGTGAGAAGTGCTGCAGGCCAACATTAGTAAATGCATGGTGACAGTAGAGGTAACCTTGAGCAGGCGAGAGAACCTAGGGGCCGTATGTCTTCATTTACCCGAGTATCTGCAGATGGCAGGGCAACAGAGAGAAAGGCAGGGAGAAAGGGAAAGTTATTTTCTGTCCCTGACTCGTGGGGAAAAGAAAAGGCTAATGATATAGGCATTGTTGATTGTTATCTCCCTTCTGGAATAGCGCCCATCTCTTGGTCTGAATGTGTATGCTTGTGTTTACGTGTGTGTGCTGGAGTGGGTAAGGGGGCAGAGGGTGGTCTCCAGGCTCACTCTTCTGAACCCAGATGTTTCATTACTGGTGAGATTATGGGCATGCTGGTCAGCCATGATGAATGTGCTGTGGAAGGCTATAAATAGCTTGGCATTACAAAGAAGTGGGCCAGTCAGGTTTCAGAATAGAACAACATAAGCAATTTTACAGAGTGCCAATTCATACTGCATTTATTATAACAACGTGAAGGACACAGGCATGCTTATGTACAAAGACAGCAAGACATTGGTTGCTTATTAGTGCACTTCAGTTCAGAAATGTCACCTCTAGCTGATCATTGTTTCATTGTTTATAATTTTTTTTTTTTTTTATCAGCGTTAGAAGAAATATATGTCATATTTCAGTAACAGTAATTTGTGTGGTTGTATATGATTGTCTATAATCAGTGTTTGCTACAGCATTTCATTTTCTTCTTATTAAAACTTAAAAAAAGTTCTGAACACAAACCTGTTACAGCACCACGATGCCCCTTGTTACAACCCACAATATTTCGCGATATTTCATCAAGATTACAATAATCATTGTGATGTATGATATGTGTGGGTTTGTATGTCTAGTCAGGTGCCAATCTAGACTCCACTCCAGACTTACTTGCATTATAGCCTAATAAAGCTGCAGCCACCTTTCCTCGATGACATCAAAATGAAGCGATCTTACAAAATTGGGAAGAAAACCGGGATCCCAAACTTGCTTGCAGACGCTCAATGTTGATTTGTGGTTCTGTTAGGCATTTTGCCATTGTGGTAACCTGGTTTGCCTGTTTCAACTTCGAGTTTGCTCTGTTCTTTGTAATATATTTAATTGGCCAGTTTGTAAATAATCACTGTATTGTAACCTATGTAAATATATATACATATTTGTGCTCTGTTCACCTGTAGTAGAGGTGTGGCTACCATTTGTGTTTGGTGTGGGTTTCATTTCTGGTTTTGGTAAAGGTTGTTCAAGGAAATAGCTTTTTTTTTTCAGCCATATGTGTTCCTTCACCTGACTGTCACCACAAAGTTAAATCTACACAGTTAAATAGGATGTTTTTGGATGCAGTAGCGTTGCATGTTTCCTTCACTTGAATTAAAAAAACCCAAACCTGCTCCTAAATAACAATGCCCCATGCACAAGGCAAGGCATCTTGAGGATTTTGAGTAGCCTGCCATAAAGCTCTGATCTTAACCCTACTGAACACCTCTGGGATGAAATAGAGTGCTGAATTTACACCAGGTCTCCTCACCCTAAATAAATACCTGAATTTACCAATGCTCTTGTGGTTAAATGAACAGAAAATTTACACAAATACAAACCAAAATCTAGTAAATATCTTCCCAGAAGAGTGAAGGTTATTATAACAGCAAATGGGGACTAAATGTTAAATGGGGCATTCAAAAAGCACATACCAATCTTATGATTAGGTATCCAAAACTATTTGTCCATATAGTGCAGCACTAACCTATAAAATATCCAAGTAAATTGATTCCAGATTTAATGAGAAAGATTCAACGTCTTTTTGTCAAGTGCAAAGTGATGGTTCATTTTAACACATTACCATTCTAGAAAAATATAACCAGATAGAAGGATTAGCTTGTGATAAAGATTTCTGGCAGATCTTTTCAAACTCACAGCGTGTGCTCTTCTTTCAAGGCAAATATTATGAATTATTAATTAAAGTGCTGAATTATCAAAAACAACCTAAAAATGCAACCTGGGCTATAAAGTATGTAATGACAAGCACATTTTGCTTAAAATACACTGTATATATGAAATGAAAAAAAATGCTATCAGGAAATCAATCAAAACTTTATTTGACAGCATTATTAATGTGCATTTAATCAGCAGCTATGACCGATATACTACCTGGATAATTAATAACATCAAACTGTACTGCTGTCATACTAATTAGCTGATTCCACCAATCCCAGAACAGCTGGATTCAGGACACAATTGCAGCACAGCACAGCAGGAAGAAGAGAGGAGAAAGAAAGAAAAGGGAGAAATAGTGAGTGATTGCTTTATGAAGCATATCAATGGCTCCCTTTTCAGACCATCAGACACCAAATTACCCTGCTACCCTGCCATCACAGTTATGATGTGCAGCGGCATCATTGAAAAGAACAAGTCACCCGGTGCTCCTGACCACATGCACATTATAGCTTTTGAGAATAAAACCTCCTAAAATCTTTTTTCTTTTTCTCTAATACATCATCCAAGCATAGAGGACAATGGGCTGGTTTAAATGACTGCCACTGCCATGGTAAAAATATATGGCCAAAAAAAAAGGTCCAGTTAAGCTAAAATGTTTTTTTCTAACCAAAAAAAATCATACAGTACAAAATGAATGGCTGTGGCTTGATTCAGGTTGTCCAAATACATTTTGCCATCAGCTGTGAAATACAGTGAGGAGCCACTGAACGGAGAAGGACAGAGGAAGAACTTAGAGCTTTATTGGAGGAAATGACACTCAGGAGTGATGTAAAAGAGAAATAGAGCCAACAAATCACCACCACCTAATCCATCTGGACAGAAGCTAATGGCTTGACACTGAGCCCAGGTGAGTTTAATCAGGGGGATTCGCCGTCAGGCCTAGACATCTGATGACAGAACTATTCAGCTCCTGCCAATGCTTCAGTCCATCCCTGAATCAAAGCAGAACCTCCGCTGAGTGCTCAAGTCAAGAGGGAGACCGGATAATGTTTGGGCACCAATCTCTGACCATCTAAGAGAAAATTACTGTTGAGTGCCCAGACCGTGGCACAAACTAGCTCATCTTTTTATTGCTGAAAGAAAATGGTCTAAACACCCGTGAGATTTGTAAGGGGTACACACAGACACACACACACACACACACACACACACACACACACACACACACACACACACACACACACACACACACACACACACACAAATCCTGCAGGTTATTATATAAGAGATAAAAACATGATACAATGGGATGTGCTGTTCAAGAAAAATAATAGGCTAGTGTTTTCTGGCTTGCCAAGAAGAATAATGCTTTATTCCTTTTACAACAATTTCAGATTTATTTATGAAATGCACTGAATTTTTTTGTTTATACATTGTAATTTCATTTCAAATCTTAGAATGCCCATACAACACTTTTTGTCACTTACATTATACTGACCGTTAATAGTTTTCCCCTTACCAGAATCACTTATGTGAGTGTGTTCTCTGTCTTGGTGTTAAAGAGACAGTAAAGGCAGTTAGCTGATCTCTTATACACAACCAACATGGCAAACTTTAGTTCTCACGCACTGTGGCGCTTCCATTTACAGAGCTACCAATTAAGCACACTTGCACACGCACACACAGCCACAATTTTAACGTACTTTTTTGTCTTCATCGATACCAGGTCTTGATAGCTTATTTGACTTGGCTGTTCTCTTTGTTGATCACCTGACTTATTGACTGTTTTGATATTGGTTCTGATTCACATTTTGGGCTGTTTGCTATCATTATTTCTAAAGCAGATTAAACTTTTCTGTGGTGAATTAGTATTTTTGCAAAAGAAATTTAGCACCGAATACTGCCTTTTCACCAGAAGAATGGTGACAGAAGAATAAGGAGAAAAAGAGTCAGGGTACAAATAAAAAAAAAATTGCTTGTGTAAAAAAAATCCTAGGCATTATTTAGTCCAAACAGAAACTTAACAAGGAAGGCTTTTATACTGATGTGATTGTTCAAATGGTGTTTAAGACCATATAGATAATGCTCACGACAAATAGAAAAGCAAAACAGAAAAACATGTATGAGGACAAAGACATCTTGACAAAAAAAACACAAGTGAACAAATGATGCATCATTTACAGACACATTATGAGTAAGCAGAATTTAAATGGATCTTAATTATTAAGATTAACATGTCCAGTACGTGATCTATGTCAGTGGTCCTCAACCCTCGGGTCAATTGCTACCGGGCCACACAGAAAGAGTACACAACTTACATTATTTCCATTTTATTTATTATCTGATTCTGAACGATGTTTTATTTTGGAAAATTACCGGATTCTCTTCGCCACATCTGTCTATGTCTCACTCTTGATGCATGTTAAGATTCCTCGGTCACATGTCTTACCTACATCCGCTACCTTCTTAAAGAGTAGTCTGATCTATGTGATTACATGTGAAATATCTTTCATCATGCAAATATGGAAAATCAGAAAATACTAAGTGGTCTTTACGCTTACACTGGAGACTCCTTCTATAAGTGTTCAACCAATATCTGCCTGCAGAAAGTATTATATAAAAAATTATGCATTATTTTTACCAATAGATTTTCTTAGTCTCTTTATTATTAGGCTTAGAATTTAGTGCTCCTTTACCATGCAAATCCATATGAATAAGTTCTAATCCATTCTATTACAGATTAAATAATTGTCAGCACTGTAATTATTAAAAAACAGTTGACTTTCGGATTTTTTTAAATTAATATCTGAGATTTAATATAATTTAGTGAAACTGAATTCAAATATATAATATGTGTTTTTATAGCTGTATGTACAAAGTGTATAGCTTATTCACATGCCCAATTTCATCTCTAAAATGAACTGTTCGTTAAAGCAGTATGATTGATGGACACTAAAACCATTATGACGTGAGCCTCTGTGGGATTTAGTGCTCGAGTGCAGCAACATGCACAACCATCGTGCCTAATTGGAACAGACATGTATGGATGCCACCATATGCCTGCATCAGTTTATTTATTTAAACCTGGGATGTTACTTGTTTATCTTATGCCCTAACAGCACACTCTAGCATTTCTGTCAATACAGTAAAGGAGCAAGGGATTATAATGGATCAACGGTTGATTAGAGCAGTAGTTCTGTAATCTATATAGTAGCTCTAGAGATCAACACCAATCGACCAATTAAATTCATTTGTTTCTGTCTACAGATACATCGCTACAAATTGCTGCCTGTACAATTGTCGTCATGTGGGCAGTTTAACAAATGACCTTAGACTCAATGTCAGTTTTTTGTTTTTGCTATTCAAATTTGTAGTTAGAAAAAAAAACCCCTATCATTTACAGTCAGCTATCTAAAAAACAGGCCATAGATGGAACAGACGTTTTTGAAAAGAAAGCAGTTTCTGTCTGTCAGTTTATCTTCAGATATTATTTTAAAGCATGTTTATACATATTTTTACATATAAGTCTGATGTAATGAGTACCACATAGTAATACTGCTTTCTTTTTACCCTTTCAGTCTTATCAAACAGCAAAGGGAATGCCTTTGTTCCCTTTTGCACGTAGATTCCCACTCCATCTGGTCAAGTAATGGATCTGGCAACCCTCTTTACATCACAGAAGTCCCTGATGAGACTGTGGATACAGAACAGCTGCCAGATTGTCTTTCTTACTAAAGCCTAGAAACACAGAGCTGTAACCTTGTGAACTACTTCAAAACATGCCAGGTGAGTCACTAAGTAATTTGCGACAAGTTAATTCATGGGTCATTGTTATTGACACCGAGAGCAGATATTAGGAAAGGACTGGGTCAACGTTAATCACAGTGGGATAGGTTCTGTAAGTACCGACAGATCCTTTTCTCTGTTGCATCTGACAGCACACACTGAAAGCAAAAAGACTGAAGTGGAAACCAAATGAATACAAGATAAGAATACACCAGCTACAATGTCTTTTGAAACATATTCAACATTTTTAGGGTCCAACCTTAAACTGAAATTCACCTAAATGTTTTGCAGTTTGCCTCATTGCAAGAACATCCCATAGAGCAGTGGTCCCCAACCCCCGGGCCGTGGATCGGCACCGGTCCCTGGGTCAATTGGTACCGGGCCGCACAGAAAGAATACACAACTTACATTATTTCCGTTTTTATTTATTATCTGATTCTGAACGATGTTTTATTTTTAAAAATTACTGAATTCTCTTCGCCACATCTGTCTATGACTCACTCTTGATGCATGTCAAGATGCTCGCCTCGGTCTTACCTACATCCGCTACCTTCTTAAAAAGGCTGCTCCAGCCGCTAACACATAATACATTACCGCTAAATTGAAACCCCCAAGCTGGAAAATGCACAAAAAACAACACAATGGATTCACGTTTATTATTATATTTAGAAAATACCAGTTTTTATGCCAGTCGTGTTATTTTATTTTGTTGTATTTATCCGCCTGGTCCGTGAAAATATTCTCTGACACTATCTGGTCTGTGGCGCAAAAAAGGTTGGGGACCACTGCCATAGAGTAAAAGAAATAAGAAAAAAAACAAAACAAAAAAAAAACATTTTTACAGTGGCAACTCCACCAAAGTCAGAGACCGAGTACAGATGAAGTTTGTTACAGAATCAATAAAGAATCTATTTCTATTTTAAGTTTTGGGCTTCTTGTGTTTGCAGAATCTAGACATATAATCTCAAAGTCAATTTGAGTTTCATGTTATAACTATACAAAATCAGGAAAAAAGTTCAAAATGAGAGAAAATTCATTAAAGACTTTAGCTGTCATATTAATATTTTTATGGCTTATGATCCACTAATGAAAGTCAATATTGAAGTGATTGCTTTGCAAGCTGGCAAATTAAGAGATTTCTTAATAAAGCTTATGATGAACAATGAACACATTCTTTAAAACTACACTCGGCACCATCAACCCAAGAAACTTAATGTGACTCATGAATCAAATGGAGTGAAACTCTAGAAATTAGTTGGCTTGTTTTTTGTGCGGGTAGAGCTAAACGGAATTCAGAAAGCTTCATTAAACCCAGGCTGAAACTGCAACTTCAGATCTGTCTGAGTGAACTTGAGAGCGTGTGACAATCACAAAGAGTGTGTGGCAATCAAACAAGAGAGACAATCACAATTCATGATTATGTCTTTCAAAAGTTGTGAAAGGTCTTCGTGGTTGGAGAACACTTTCTGAAATGGGGGGAAACTGATTGGGGGAGATCTGGAGAGGAGTCAAAAGCCAAAAGTGCTGTAAGAAGTGGTTCACTGGGGCCCGATTATGGATTGGTTAGACAAAAAATAAGCCATGTATTTCCCACACCAACACTGTGAATTTGAATAAATAGTGGTTAAGACATATATATATATATATATATATATAATATATATATATATATATATATATATATACACACACACACACACACACACACACACATTGTAGCGACTCGCCGCCATAGATACGGGAAAGTTAAATTGGGTTAAAGTAAGGTGGGCTTGGTGTTTTGGCACTGGGGGCAGCTCTGGCAGAAACGCTACTTCTGCTTCCATGCCTGACCAATGGAACCTGTCCCTTATATTCTCCAGTGTGTTCCTTGGCCCCAAGTGCCCACCCAGGGGGTGCATGTGTGTTCTGGGTGTACCACAGAGCCTGTCTTCTTTCTCGGGAGCACCAGTAAATCACAGGGCTGTCCCCGTCACTCTGTGTAATAGTATAGAAGCCCGTTTTTTTACTATGAAGTATGAGTGGGGAAGCTGCTTCATTCTTCCACGCACCACCTGGCTCCAGCAATACTTTAGGTGGTTGTCCTCTTTCTGTTCCCGCCCGAAGTTGCCCTCACAGGATGCCTGGCGATACACATTTGACAGGGGATTATTGTTTTATCAGACTCACCCTCTGTTCCAGTGTCCTGCGCTTTCCACTTGTGAGCCATCAGCACCGAGTGGGCCTGTTTCCCCCTCTACCATGGTGGCCTTTGGCCTCTTCTGTTTCTTGTAGTCTCCTAGGTGGTGGTTTATTGGTTAGGAAATACCGGCCAGTCCCTGCCTAAGAGTAGGGGTACAGGTAGGATAGGAATCAACCCTATTATCAGTGGCCACTCACCTCCTCACGTACCTGGTGTACGTCTCCGTGCACATGTGTAACAGGTATAGTTCCTGTCTTTTTAGCCCCTTGGGCTATGACTGAGGGTCTGGCCAGGGTAACATTGCTACCAGAGTCCAGCAGTGCTTCGGTGACTTTATAGTCTAGCTTCACGCTAAGAGTCAGTGTCCGGGGCCATTTTGTTGCGTGCATGGTGCACACGGCCAGCCATGATTTTCTGAAGTCCCCACCGCCAGATTGGTGGACATAGGTTTGTCCCTTGGAGAAAGCACCCCAGTGCCAGCACTGCTGGTCCTCTGCCCTTGTCGGCCGTTGTTCCACTCCTGTCGTGTTTGTACTGGGCGTGGTTGGTAGCGTGTTACTTTCCCTTCCAGGCTTAACGTGGAAAGCATGCACTCCAGTGCCTCGACTACCTCTTTTGGGTTTTTGGGATCTTACATCCCTACAGCCTTCCTGTTCCTCATAGGATAGTGCCCTTATAAATTTGTCTATAACTACTCTCTCCAAGATTTCTCCGGCTGTTTTCCTCTCTGGTTGGAGCCATTTCTTTGTAATATGCAGCAAATCCTCCATCTGGGTCCTTGCCATATTATTGGGCTTACATCCCCATTTGTGAAAATCAGCTGCGGCATGTCTCGGCGACAATCTGTAGCAGTCTAGGATTTCTTTCTTTAGCATATCGTTATTTTTAGCTGACTCTTTTGGGAGGCTGTAGTACACCGATTGGGCATACCCTGTGAAGTAGGTAGCTACAAGCCACGCCCAACCACATTTTGGCCAGCCCTCATGTGTTGCGATGCACTCGAACGTGTGTACAAATGTTTGTGGGTTGTCCCTCGCGGGTTGTTCCACAACCCGCGTTCTCCACCAACTGTATTGACTCGCCACCGCATTGGGCTAAACAGTATCTTTATTAGGGACCAAAAATTAGAGTAAAAGGAAGGGGATAGTTGTTTTGGTGCCCGGGAAAGGGGGTGAGGAGTGGTCGGAGCATGAGGTTTCAACAGGCAGGCTGATTCTGGTTCTCCACCTCACTGTCCTCCCGGCCGCCTTTTTTTAAGCATAGCTGGGCTTGAAGACAGTGAGGGGCCGCCATTCAAATTGAGATGTGTCTTGTAAGCACGCCGCGCCTCCTCGTTTGCTGCACTGGGCTGCGCCGCCTCAGTGACGTCCTTCCGCACCCTGCTGACAGTTGAGTTTGGAGCGTTTGCCCCTTTTGGTACCTGAGGTCGAAGCCCGTTGTCACAATATACACACACAGTATATATAATTAATATATCTCTCAAACAGTGACTGGGTAAATTCATGCCTTAAGCCTGTTATAGACTTTAGATCAACTTTCTCCTTTAAGAGGGAGAAACTGAATAAAAAATGCCATAATTATGCTCCATGACCGATACACACGCAAACATTCATAAACAAGGACATACACATAGACTTGCATGTCTTACACTCCTTGAAACGTGGTAAACCTTCCATTTACATAGTAATGCAGCTAATTAATTTTTACACCTACAAAAAATAAACTAAAATTATTTACCTTAGTAAATGAAATGATGTTTTTTGGAATTTAGCATTTATTTCAACAAATGAAAGGGCTGTGTTGATGCTTTAAAGCAATTCTATTCTACAAAAATTGTCATTTATAATTTAAGCTAAACAGGAAAAGATAAGCTGTCAAGTCTAAATATAATTTCTAAGCACCAATATCTATTCCAATGCACTAAAAGGATGAAAATGATCAGAAGGTCATGAGTTTAAATCCCAGCAAAACCAAAAAGCCACTACTGAGCCTATGAGCAAAACCCTCAGTCTCTTAAAGTCACTCTTTAGTTCTTCACTCCCCTAAAGCAAAATGTCATAAAAGTAAAGCAAATACAGTAAGTCAGTAAATGCTAATCAAGTATATAAAATATGTTTTTTAATGATTTGTAATACTAGCTCAGCAGAATTACTGAATTATTGAACACACACAGACACACACAAACACACACACACACTTATTATATATATATATATATATATATATATATATATATATATATATATATATATATATATATATATATATATAAGTCAAGGTTGACATACTGACTCCTCTTTGCTATTTATGCTAACTCAGTTTGCGTCTGCACTTTCAGTACCAGGATCAAAAGCAAAATCACTGTAGCAAATTGATTTTTTTTTTTAACATTAGCTGTTTGAGGATTGAGCAATAAATAATGTCTTGATGGTCCTTCAAAGCAAATAACTAACTTTTGATTCATATTACTGAGGACATTAGGAAAGAAATTCTGGTCCGTGACCCTAAAAGGTGAAGCAAATACAATATTTTGGTCCGTCTAATTTTTTTATCTGGTTTCATCTAATTTTCTGCACTTTGTATAAGTCTATTTCAGTCTGTGAAGCTCCTGCATTCATGCCTGTTATATACTGTATTCATGCCTGGTTATTTTGTTAAAATAACTTGAGGCCATTCTTAATAAACAAACCCTCTAGGTACTTTTGAAGTTTTCAATTCAGAATAAGCCTAAAGGGATTAACTGTTACCAGTCTTTTTTTATATTTAGTAATATTTAAATATAACAAATTCTCATAAGTTATTAAAGAAGTATACTGTACTTCACATGTAATGCAGAGAAAGTTGCTGTTCAACAAATTACTTTTTTAAAAGAGAAAAGCAGTAATCATATTCTCACAATGTAACTCTGACAAAACAAATTCCATATCCCACAAGAAAAAAGCTGTGGCTTTCTTTTCTCCTGAATTTTAATTATTTAAGCAAAATCCATTTTATATTTGTGTTTTTTATTGCTGCGTATAAAAAATACTTGGTAACATACTATCTAGGTAGAGATGTGTTCACTTTTCTGCACAAAGGTTAAAGATGTACCCCTGCACCTTACAATTATTTGATTATTTTATATGCTCCCAGCAGTAAACCATCAATCAGTCCTCTGTGCCACAGTAATCTGTTCATCTGGGACAGCAGATCTTGTCTGATCCTGGTTGACCCTTTAGGAAAAGTCAATGGCAGGTGGAACCATGATCTGTATGGCCACACTGGGGATTCACTAGTTGCCCTGGTTTGTTAATTGCACGGATGCATCATCTACAACAGTGACTGCAATGGAAAGAGGTAAATCATAGCTTTAGCCAATCATATGACAGCACATATTGGCTCACAACTGCTGTCTTTGCTCTGTCCTTAAACCAGATCAAGGAGTGAGTTACAAATTTACTGAAACACATTCTTCTTAGGTTAGGTGAAGTTCAACTTTACTGGCCCTGCCAGAGTACAAGTACAGAGACAATGGCAAGTTGTGCAAGACAATGTTGTTGCAAGGCAATGCATGCACTGTTTGATTGTATTGGTCCAGTCCTTTATTTTGTTTTCCTACTTGCCCCTCTGTTGGTTGACATACAGTAAAATACTTCAGTGATGAATTAATATATCATTTACGGAATAATTCTTTAGATGGATGATATGCATATATTCAATTTTTTAAATGCATTTCAATGAGTCAGCCGACATACTGACTTTTTGTTTCTTTGCTAAAATAAATTTCTAGAAGAAAGTAAGTCATAAATACTGTAATACAATTAATTACTTGTAAAATCCTACTGCAGATATTTTGCCTGAGACCTGCTGTGTTTTGCAAAATCAATAGGTTTTAATCATTAATATTCAAAGTTGTGTAGCTTAAAGAAAAAAGTATTTTTTTACATCACAACTGCTGTTATAAGCATGCACTTATTTGTTTTGACCTGCTACACTGGGTGCAAGTGCCTCATTTGTCATTAAATATGCTATTTGAGCGTCATTATTATACAGTGATTGCAATGTGGGGAAAAAAAACTCTTTCACTCAGTTCAGCTTATTTTTTCCTTTAAAATTTTTACTAATAATATTGACTCAATTTACTGCCCTTAATATTTTCAATAAACAGGGATTGTATTCACATAAAGTTTTATTAAGAACCAGAGACCAGCATTCGGACATTGGAAATCAGGTTCAAAGTAGTTACATATACAATGCCTGTCAAAAGCCTAATCTTTTTAGTTTGGGGAGATACATGAAATCTCTTTTGTTCATATGCAACAAACTAGGTCACATTTTCATCAAAGTGTCACCTTAGGCAATAAAATTTGATTTTCAATTAAATATAAGTAGCTCTGTTAGGTTATAAAGTTTATGTTTATATTTGGAGAGCATGCTAACTTATTATATTCATGTAGGAGAAATGCAGTGGTGGATGAAGTACAGTACACAAAGCATGTACTTGAGTAAAAGTAGAAATACAGTGGTTCACCAGAGATACAAAATATTACAGTAAAAATTCCAGTAAAAGTGCTACCTTCAAATTTTTACTTGAGTAAAGGTACATTGTATTTTCTTTCAAATGTACTTATGTATCCGAATACTATGATTTATTATGGCCTATGTCCTTTTATCATTTTTATCACAAGACTCTTTGCTTAATCAACTCAGTTTATGTGAAAAGACTCCAATGTTACTCTTAACATACCAAAGATTGATTAATATCTTGGGCTCATGATGATATAAAATTATCATGAGCCCAAATCCTTCTTTTCAATTATTTAAAAAAATATATCTCACAAATAAGGCCAGGGGTGCTGTGGCAAATTAGATTCAGGAGCTTCTTCCATCATTTATTCAACTTAAAATGTTCTGCTTGCTGTTAAACTGGCGGTGGCAATGGCAATGGTTGGCATTGGTGGTTCTAGCTTGAATGACACCTTGGGTGAACCATGCCAATGTCTTCTCTTGATTAGTTTCAGCTTTGAAAAACTCCTCTCTGTTTCAGCTTTAGCTCAATGAATAAGAACATATTCTCAGAGCAGTCTACAATTTGGATAAATTTTTGAGAGCTCCATTTCATGTAGAAATATCACCCTAAATGCATTTATTACACAATTAAATACGTCATTGTGCACAATTTATCAAACTCTGAGAATCAAGATCCATACAACTCCTTGACTAATTGTAGCCATAAGATATATAAAACATCTATATCCTTATAATAAATGTCTTTTAAATGAGCCTTTTAAGCTGCACTGGAGATTCTCGTTAATGAACTCAGTTCAGGACCTTTTCAGTACAATCGCATAAAACCTTCATGATATAACCTCAGTTAAAGGAAACCAAATTAATAAGTGCTAGTTTAACTGCAATCCAACTAAACTAGTTCCCTTTCAGGAACTTGAGCTGCATCAACATAGCTTTGGGAACGCTTCCACATGACCACGCTTTGAATCACATGTGTAATCAGGCCGCTGGCTGCCTGCACACCACGTCTGTGTTAGAGGCTTATCAAGCCGACCTGCTGCGAGAGCTCGACAAGGGAGTGCCTACAGGCAGTGACAGGGTTGGGGTTAAAAAGCTGCGTTGGGCAACAAAAAAAAAAGGCTGGTCTATGTCTGCCCTGGTCTCTACACAGAGACACCTTTGGCTCACCCTATTAGATTTGTCTGACAGGGATAGAGCCTTTTGCTGGATGCTTCTGTTCGGCCTGTTCGGCGATGCTGTGAATATGGTCGTCAAGAAATTCAAAGAGGGCAAGAAACACTCACCAGCTGTTTGGGTCTCGTCCACTCCGGTTCAACGGGATGTGTCCCACTCTGGTGGGGCCTGAGCAGGCTCAAGTTATGGAACAAGAAGTAGAAACTCTCTTGAACAAGCAGGCCATCGAGGTGGTCTCTTCGTTTGACAGAGAGCTCGGGTTCTACAGCCGGAACTTCATAGTTCTTAAAAAGGATGGGGTGGGCTGCGTTCCATTTTAGATCTATGTCAGCTGAACCGCTCCCTTTTGAGACTTCAAGATGCTTACCCTGAAACAGTTTGGTTCCCAAATCAGGTCCGAGGACTGGTTTGTCACGATAGATCTGAAGGACGCTTATTCTCACGTATCCATCCTTTCTTTACACAGGAAGTTCCTAAGGTTAGCTTTCGGGGTGAAGCTTACCAATATTGGGTCCTTCTGTTTAGCTTTGCACTCTCACCCTGCACCTTCACAAAGTGTATGGATGTGGCTCTGGCTCCTCTGAGACTCCAGGGCATCCGCATACTGAACTATATTGACGACTGGTTGATATTAGCTTGATCAGAGCATCTGGTGATCCGGCATCAAGATGTCGTTCTCCACCATATGAAGGATATGGGGTTAAGACTGAAAGACTGAAAAATGTGTACTTTCCCTGGTACAGAGAACCACCTATCTAGGCATAGTGTGCGTGTGCAGCTGTCTTATGCACGAGTCAAGTCTATCCTCCTGGCCATCACGAGAGTGAGAGAAGGCCAGCTACTCACTGTAAAACAATTTCAAACACTGCTGGGTCTAATGGCAGCCACATCTAATGTGGTGCCACTTGGCCAGCTATACATGCGACCCCTACAGTGGTGGCTCAGGGACAGAGGGTTAACCCAAAAAGGCAACCCACTCCCCAAAAGGAGTGACTCAAGGTCACGCGGCAAGCCTAACAGACCTTAGACATGTGAATAGATTCCGGGTTTTTGTTACAGGGCCCCATGTTGGGAGCTCCCAGTTGTTACGCAACATCGTTAATGATGGACGAATACCTCACTGGGTTGTCATGAGTGGCTGACATGGTAAACCCTTTTGAACACCCTCTGTGGGAGATCTCCCTCAGGCAGGGGGGGGGGGTGCTTTGCTTCAACCCCACCCTGAGCTGTGGAGGCTGTGCCCCTCTGAGAGGGCACAGCTCCTAGCCACTGGTCTCTCTGCCACGGTTGTAGAGACCATTCTCCCTGACGATCCAGAGCTCCCTCCACGAGGGGGTCATATGCCACGTATGCCAAGTTGCGCGGTTCACTTCATGGTGCATAGGTCACCACTTAGACCCAGATAACTGCCCGGTTGGCCCAATGCTGGGATTTCTTTAAGAACAGTTCACCAAAGGGTTGTCTTCTTGCACCCTCAAGTTTTACGTGTCCGCTATTGTGGCTTATCTTGCTTCACTTGCCAACCAGTCGCTAGGGAAAACGCCCATTAGTGACACGTTTCCTCCATGGTACCCTGAGGGTGAGGCATCAAGTGTGACCCAGCGTGCCTGTATGGGACCTGGCCTTTCTTCTGGAGGCCTTATCTTTGTATCCTAGTTAAATTTTTGACAGTCAAAACATATTTTTTTTTTCAGTAGGACCTTCACCTTCTGTCTGGGGTTTATTTCCTCTACCTCAGCCTATGTTCCCAAAGTGCCCTCAGTTGTCCTGTGTCCAGTCCTCCTTTAACTCCTCCTTCAAGGCCATTTCCTCTTTATTCTGAAATGGGCTCCTGAGGGTTGAGACCTTTTTTTTGCCATCAATAATTTTTATTTGAATTAAGTTCTTCTTACTGATGTGACGTCACCCAATCCCCGTTTCTCCTTTCTCCTTTCCCTCAATTGTAGTGTATAAGTGAGTGAACTTCTCCGGACGGTGGGTGCACTTCTACAGATGACAAGATATAGTAATAGATGTTTCCAAAGTTTTCATAAGGACTGTGTATATAATAATATAATTGATACTCTTATTCAGTGGCCTTACAAAAAAAAAAATCAAAAACCCATATACTGTATTTTAAGATTGTAAGATTCAGTCATTCTTAAGTTTGTAGTTTTAATAAAAATGTTTTAATACAAGCATCTGCTTTCACTTTACAAATAAATATTTCCAAAATGATAAAACTTTTAGGCAAAAAAAATGGATTTTTGATTATTTGGATAAAAAACAACATAGGTAGAGAGAATGGTCTTAAATTTCACAGAGCAAAGTGTCAAGTGCTGTGAAGTAAAACTGGATTAATGTTAATGTTGAAATTTGGATGCTAGAGTAAGAGATTTAAATTCATTCTTGTTGCATGTCCCATGACAGAACTTCATGCGGTAAGGCTTCAGCCAAACAGCATTCTGAGTGCTTTTTCAAAGAAAATGTATTTGTGAATATAAAACAGCTTTTGCTGTCAGGAAACATCATGTTATGGTTCGAAAAATCGGTAGCATTTGTTGGTTGTTATAAGTAAGTAAGGGGAAATATTTTTTATTTGACAAATTACATTTCTAGTGGAGCTGGTGGCTGTTTTGTGAGATAAGTGTCTACTGACACTCTGATAGCACTAAAAGAGAACTGGAGTGAGTTGTGCTCTATTTGTGAATCTTTGCTTGAGTTGAAAAAATAAAGCAAAAATCTAACAATTTTTTGGTACCCAGGTAATTCCCCATTCTCCTCCAGAAAGACAGAAAATAAAGCAAATGTGGGGACAGAAGAGATAGGATTGTAGCATAATATTGTAATATGAGTTGGAGTTTGGTGAAAAAAAGTTCAGCAAAAAGAGAACTGCATACTGAGACTTCCTAGCTAAAACAGGGATTGTGTAAGACATTTTAATATGAAAAAACTCTAAAGGTGTAAAGGTGTAACGTGGTAAATTGCAACTGGTTATTTAACATCATTTTAACAGTTTTCACTTCACAGGTCCTGGCAGGTCAGATGACTCCAGGAGAAATTAAATTTACCAAAGAAGGGGTTCAAGAGGTAATAATAAGGCATCATATCTTTATTAATGAGCTCACAGTTCAAAAAGTCTTTGTGAAAGTCTTTTTTTTTTTTTTTTTTTTTTAGAAAGGAGATGTGAAAAATTCTAAAAGATTTGTGTCTAGCTGTTCATCTAACTAGCTGCTGTTTTCTGTTCACTTTTTGAAACAGCATACATTTATATATATATATATATATATATATATATATATATATATATATATATATATATATATATATATAATTATTATTATTATTATTATTATTTTATATATATTTTTTTTTTAACTAACCTCACACTTGACAGACAAACAGACAAACACCCTAAAACATTATTAATTTAGGAAGGCAATGTTTAATTTAATTAAATACTTTTTTCATTGAGTCATAATATTTCATGTAGTTCATGTAGATCTGGAAAATAACCGAAGTTAATTTAAGCATCAGATTCCTGTTGTTAGCTGACAAGAAAGAAACTTTATATCTTCTGCTGTTGTAGCATATCCACCTCAAGGTTTGATGTGTGATGCTTTTCCACTCACTGTGTTAGCAAAAAGGGATCCTTTCGGACAACGCAAATCAGTCTGGCCATTTGCCTCTAACCTCTTTTATCAGCAAGGTATTTCCACACACAGGTCAACTATTCACAGGATTTTTTTCAGCTTTTGTTCAACTTTGAAAACACCAAAATAGTGCAGGGAAGTGTTCCTTTTGTGTTAAAAGAAGTTCCTCATCTCCTAAATGCTAGTCATTTGCCTTATTCCCTGGTACTTGTTCTTGTGTTGTACAAAACAAGTGCACTAGTCTTTATTATGTAAATTATAAGCTATGTTTTTCTATTTGGTTCTCTTTGCTTATTTTTCTGCAACACATTGGAATACTCTTTTAGATTCTCATTGCTGGTTTGGTGTTTGATGCATGTTTATATTCTTTGACTGCTTGCAATGTTTATTTAATTTATATATATTGTTTATTGCAGGCTTGAGCTAGTTTTAATAATATTTAAGCATCCCAATAATTCCTAAGTTCTCCATGGACTCAATATGGCCAGTGGCAAGTCTTTGGAAATACTCAAGTCATAATAAAAGTTCAAGCAATTAGACGCATGAATTCAGGTTGC
This sequence comes from Silurus lanzhouensis, assembly GCA_039877035.1. Lineage (NCBI taxonomy): Eukaryota > Metazoa > Chordata > Actinopteri > Siluriformes > Siluridae > Silurus > Silurus lanzhouensis. The sequence continues at coordinate 868,912 of JBCEWE010000488.1, forward strand.
ACCTGCTATGAATCACTTTTCTGGTTTTCTGAAAGCCAAAATGACAGCAACTCGCATAATGAAGAGAGTGATAGAAATGCTTGGATAAGGAGATCGCAGTTGGTGCAAAAAATATCCAGCTCTTCTGATCTTGTTTTAGAAAGCCATAACGCTAGGCTAGAAATGAAGTGGCGCAATTCAAAGCATCACTCATCTGCATATTGATTGAGAATTTCACCAGGCATTACTAATAAGCGAATAGCGGTGTCGTTCTAAAATGATAACAGTGATTATGAAGCCCGTGGTCTCGGTTAATATTCACCCTTCTACATCATTGTTTTATGGCTCCCTTCAATTAAATTGTTTCACCCACACTTTCTGCCAAACGCCATCTGACTTGTTTATTAACAAAAAGCCCTTCGATATGGCTGATTATGCTGTAATTGCAACCGCATGTGAGAGGTATATAGTGTATAACCATACTAAATATCATAGTAGTTAGTAAAAGATTAGGAGTACTACAGATCAGGAGCTGTTCAGTTTATTTCTGTGCTATGATTTGCTTTTAATTAAGGATGATGTTGAATTAATTTACATTTTGTTGGAATTGTGTTCTTTTAATTAGGATTACAAATTGGAAGCTTTTCGGGTAAAATTCTGATTTTTGTTTCATGTCAATTTCATTACATTCTAAACATTTTTATTTTACGGTACTTCAGAAAATTTGGGTTTCAGAATTGTTATTTGAGCCTATACGCAGTCAGGAAATAAATCTTCATGACTTTGAATCAGAATAATTACATTTCTATTGGAACATCAAATCTGAATGCACCTCCAACTACAAACACAAGCACCAAGAAACCCAACTCCCAGTTTAAATTAGCCTGATTACTAATCACAGACACCTGGACTTAATCACAGTAAAAGTGAAGAAAAAAAAAAAGAAGAAGACAAAGAGGAGAGCTTTCAATGTGCTTTGTGTTGTGCTTTTCTTAGGCACTGCATTATCATTGAAATTATGAACTGTTTCTGGTAAATGTAGTTAAATGGGATTAGATTACAGAAAAAGACTGCAACATTCCCAGCCACACTCACCACCCAGTAATACATGCTGACTTTATTTCTACCTTGTCTTGCCCTTAAAGGGATTTGTCCAGGGAAAATTGCTAGATGGTTGAAGGAAAGAACGTTTTGCTGTAAGCTTTCTCAAAGGACCCCAGAGGCGGTGGAGTTTGTTCACATTCTTTTATAGTGCAATTAGAGTTAGAGAGGTATTTTTCCCCACTTATTCACCCAATCTGGGTGATCTTATTTTCTCTGAAACAAACAATTTAGCAGCTCTTAAGTACAAGGCCCCAATGGGGCTGTCTGTCAGTGTGTGAGGCTGCCATGGCTAAATCAGACAAACTTCCTTCAAATACCCTTCAGATGGATGTGGCACTGATATCCATTTTAATGCCTCGTAATCGAGGCATGATGTTCCTATTACTGGACCTCCTACCTTCCTTTTGGCTAAGATGTGGTGTAGAGTGCTCTACACGTCTGTTTGCGCAAGATTAAAACTTTCCTGTATTGCCAGAGGAGCAGAGCCTGAATAATCATTTCCAGTGTTACTTTTTCTGCATTTGATTTATGATGTTACCGCAGCAGCTGCATCATTGCAGGCACTATCGGGTAATTAAACAGTCAGGTTAATTCAGCTGGGACACTCTTGCAAGTCAGAATTTCAGTTTTTGGTAAAAGTCTGGTAACTGTGTGTTGCCGGAGAACGTAAGCATGTGAAATTAGTGTGATTTTATTTAGGGCAAACGAGGAATTTTTTTATGAGGTCTATATGGGGGTCAGAACTAGGGATGTCAATTTCGACAAATTCTCATGATCGATCGTCGTTTAAATTAACGATCAATTAATCGATTAATCGTTAACCTTCATACTGCAAGATGCGTCTACAGTAGTTATCGCATGAATTGTTGTGCAATGACACTAAAAACGCAAGCATCCTCCCACAAAGGAAAGGGTTTTTACTGTAAATAAAAGGCTAGTAGGATTATAAAATGAATCGATTGATCATTTCATATAATTATTTAATTCAAATACAATGACTAATATAACGCAAACTCAGATGCACTCTGGCATATGAGCTGAGCGAAGCGGACTGGTAATATTTCCTTAAGAGCGCCTTTCTGAAGATTCCACTCCGCTCGCTCAACCCAGTTCATAATCCAAGCGTTCTAAGTGCATTTTATCTTGTGTGTGCTTTTCACATGCTTTATAATCCATGTGTATTTTGTAAAGATCTACGCACATTTCATCTCGTGTGAGTGTGTGCGTTTTTGTTTTAATGAGCCTATTTTGAATATTCTATTGAACAACAACGGCAGCTATTTTCACGGAAATAAAGTGAATGAAAATCAAATACACTTTTTCAGTTTTTGCATTTTAGGAAATTCCTTAATTTGAAATAAAATGATCCCAAACAAAACTCTTGCGTGCTCGCTTCATTTTCCTTCACAACTGCTGTACTTTACATGTTTTGGCATAAGCCGCGTGCGTCGTCCTCTTTTGGCGGTTGGCAAACCAGCTAGCTGCCTACGTCTCAAACTATGCACGTTAATGGTGATCATGCTTAATCGACCGTCGATAAGGTTTATCGATTAAAATATTTATCGACAATTAATCTATCGTCGATTAATCGTTGACATCCCTAGTCAGAACACAGGCAGAGGAAGTAATGGTTGGCATCTGAGTCAAATAAACAGGTATGTGTTAAAACAAGGGTCAAAAATGAATGACTGCATAATAATACATAGACATACTGGAGTATAAATAGATCAAATAGTCGAGTTATAATGACAGGTGGACCTAATGCGTGAATGACCAATGACCAGGAAAGAGACAGAACAAAAACAAAACATAACTAACAGAAACACTCTTTCTGTTAAATCTGATCTATTTTATTTTATTTTGTGTGTGTGTTGTGTGTGTGTTGTATTAAACCAACATGTTTGTAGATTAATGGAATGGATCTAGAGAACTAGGATGTGTCATGGTATCACTGAATGGCAGAACTACCATATCAATCAGCCCTTGCAATTCACAACATCTGGTCACGTTTCCTAATTTGCCTCTCTCTTATCTCTCATCCATTTATCCTGTGTCTCATGGTGTCTTTTTTAGCTTAATCAAAGGTATTTTCTTTGCTTCACTGTCAAGCTTCTGTTGTTGTTGTTGATTTTGTTGTGCATGACAATGTTCTTGCTTATTGTTGTTGTGTATTTTTGTTTTCACAATTTTGTTTGTTGACAATAAATAAGATGCAATTGTATTTGCCTCCAATATCACTTTAGCATAGACCGAGAATATGCTTTAAAGACAATGCAAAGCAATTGCAGTTCTTCTGGACAAGGGCATCTCCAAAATTCAGCAAATGTAAATAGAAAACATTGCCACCTCAAAAGGATGATATTTTACTGTGTTTAAAAGATTGAGATGGGGCGGACGTGACCTGAACATTCTCTTTGAACAACTCTGAGAAAAAGAATTAATTTAGGAAATAAAAAGGGAAAAATATGCAACAGAACAGCGATAAATATATACATATATATATACATACACAATTGTATATAATTGTATTTTATTTTTTTATGGGGCTTTACCAAAAGTTAGTTAGTTATATAACGCTTTTACTTCAACTTAAATGCAGTGACAATTTCCAATCAAAAAGTCTAGTGCACAGGGTGCCTTGTTTATAACTTAGCAATTTGCTTGCACAGTTTTTCAATGACAAGCGACATCAGGGCTCCTGTAACAGCCATTCATTTTCACAGTGTGAAACTTTCTTTTTTTTCACTCAGGTAACACAGCATGCTTCTGTTCAAGTGTTCCATTCTCTAAAAAGAAGTACATAAATAGAGTGTTAAAAAACAGTGTAATGATTGTCTTTTCTCATTTCATTAAGAGATTCAATTTGGGCTAATGAATAAAACATGCATGCTGATACAGGAAAATAATCATGAAAGTTTCATGTTTTACCACCACCTCTTTCTCTCTTGAAATTAATATGGCATGAGAAACTATCCTGAAGGCTTTCCTGTGTTGGACATTTTTTGATTATGTCTTTACCTAGAGACTTCTTCCAAAAAATGTACTATCAAATCGTTGTCACAGAAAGTCGGATAATTTTTGACAATTGCACAGTGACTATTTCACGTTTCCATCATTTTATCAGCTTTCCTGCTCTTCCACCTTTCAACCTTTGAAAAAGGACCTGGAGTTAGTTGAACCAAACCTTGAGTGCAATGCAAAAGGTCCTTTTTGAAGGAACTTAAAAGGGCCCTTGGAAATCTTTTTTTTTTTTGTAGAGCCTCTGCAGCTCTGGTAAGGGCAGTGCAGTGATCTGAACCTGGCTTTGATCAATAACAAATCCCACAAGAAGTCAACAGAAAGAGACAGAAGAGAAGAAGAGTTCCAGAATGTTCTTGCAATATTAAAATTTATTCATATCTTCATGGCTGTATTTGTAAAATTTTACACAATATTTTGTGGTTAAAAAAAAAAAAAAAAAAAAAAGAATATATATATATATATATATATATATATATATACATACAGTACAGACCAAAAGTTTGGACACACCTTCTCATTCAAAGAGTTTTCTTTATTTTCATGACTATGAAAATTGTAGATTCACACTGAAGGCATCAAAACTACAAATTAACACATGTGGAATTATATATGGAATTATATACATAACAAAAAAGTGTGAAACAGCTGAAAATATGTCATATTGTAGGTTCTTCAAAGTAGCCACCTTTTGCTTAGATTACTGCTTTGCACACTCTTGGCATTCTCTTGATGCCTACTTTGAAGAATCTACAATATGACATATTTTCTGTTCACTTTTTTGTTATGTATATAATTCCACATGTGTTAATTCATAGTTTTGATGCCTTCAGTGTGACTCTACAATTTTCATAGTCATGAAAATAAAGAAAACTCTTTGAATGAGAAGGTGTGTCCAAACCTTTGGTCTGTACTGTATATATATATAAACTTTTGGTCTGTACTGTATATATAATATATATACAGTACAGACCAAAAGTTTGGACACACAAGGTATGTCCAAACTTTTGGTCTGTACTGTATATACACCTGTGCTCTGAAACTTTAAGGATGACTCAACCATGTATGTCAGATAGGCTACATTCTAAATAGATTTGTAAGTAAGTGGTAACTCCGGAAACGATAACAATCAAATGAGTGCAATACTATAAATTTGAACTTGAGTTCTTGATATAACCAAGAAAAACACTTTCTGACCAATCAAATTCAAGAATCATGAAATAGCTCGATGATAGATGCTAATTTATGTGATTACGCCCTCATTAGCAAATATATAATAAAATATTGCATTTTCTTATAGAAATTTTTTTTGTGAAAACAGAAAGTAGCTTAATAGTATTAATTTTTGCTGCTCTGTCAAATGGCAAGGCATTGTGTTTAATACTCTGCCAACAACCAGTGAGTCACAGGATATATTTTCAATACTTCATAACTTGTGACTCATAGTGGAGTTTAAGGATCTAATTTTGAATCTCGATTGATGTTGCTGGATCACGTTTCTGGCTCAAGTGTCTTGCATTCGTTGCACTTTGATCTATGATAAATGTGATCCTGCACAAATTCCTGGCGTGCCACAGACATGCTGTGTTTTTTTTTTTTTTTTTGCAGAACTATTGTATGCACTCAGCTCTGGGAACAAGGGGAAAAGATGATGAGCAAAAGGCAGAGCATCGAGTGAGAGTTAGAAAGTACTTCTGGTAAAGTTCTTTGAGAGACTGAGACATTTGCCTCATCAATAATGCATGGGAAATGGCTGAGGGGCTAGAGGAAGCTTGTAGAGAACAAGTGAAAAAGGGAGAAAAATGGAAGTGGAGGATCATGAACTGATCTTGATGTTAATAATAGAAGGCTATTAATTAACCCAGCAATGTTAAATATAGTGCAGACACTGGGAGCGGACAACGGGAGCATGGTGAACTCAAGACAAGTGTCCAAAATGGGACCTAGAAACATCTGTTGCTGTTGGCACCTGTGACCAATGAACTGACAGTGCTCTCTGCATGTCGATCACACACTCTCTAGTGTCTTGACCCCTTACTCGGACCATGAACACACAGACATTTCCTTTTATCAACTCCATGAAACTGAAAGAAATCTGTTAAAAAAAAAGAAATGCTGAAAGCTAATAATCACCTGATCAAATAACCATGGTAGATGAGTCCTACTGTATTTTAATAATAAAAATTATTATTATAATTTAAGTATTATGATTGTTAATTATTTTTGTATTATTTAATTTTCTGGTCTTGTTTTGCATACATGATGCCCATGTTTGATCAGTGTCACTCTGACCGGCAAGTCAATCAGTAATGCTGGCATTTTTAAGCAAGTTTACAAAAATGTTTCAAATGAAGCCCAATATTTAAGAAAGAACTGACTAAAGTAAATCAAAGCAGAGTAAAACCAAAATGTCATTAAACATTACACAGTAAATTATAACAAAAGGCACATATTAGGATCTCAACAGGGTTCCTTTCAAAATGGACAAAAACATCTGTAGGGCAAAGAAACAGCTGGCTTAATGACTAACTGATGCATTTTACCTCAATGCCCACTGACAAGTCCTGTTTCAAATACATGTGCAAATGAGCTCTCACTTGGTAGTCAGAAAGGCTAATGCTATCTAAATGAAGTTCATATATATATAACAGTAGTACATCACTTAACCATGCAAAGCCACGTGTCCTTTTCATCAAGTTCATGGTTTTGTCTGCTTGACAGGACCATACATATTTGTGTATCTTGTATTAGAGCAGTTAAAATGTAGTGCTTCGAGTACAATTTTCTTATACTGACCACTGGATGTTCAACATGGACCCTCATAGCAAAGAATCAGACCTCAAAATTAGAATTGTTGCTCTTCACAAAGATGGCCTAGGCTATAAGAAGATCAGTAACATCCTGAAACTGAGATACAGAACAGTGGTCAGGGTTATACAGAGGTTTTCCAAGACAGGTTCCACTCAAAACAGGCCTTTCAAGGGTCGATCAGACCTCGTGCTGTGCGTCGGGTGCCAACGCTGGCTTCAAAAAAACAAACGCATGAGTGCTGCAACATTGCTTTAGAGGTTGCAGAAGCAGAAGGTCCACTTGTCAGTGCTCAGACCATACGTCACACACTGCAATAAGTTGGTTTGCATGGTTGTTGTTCCAGAAAGGAAGCCTCTTCTGAAGCTGGCTTACAAAAAAGCCCACAGTTTGCTGAAGACAACTTGTCCAAGAGCATGAATTTCTGGAAACATGTCATGTGGTCTGATGACACTAAGATAAACTTGTTTTGCTCAGATAGTGTACAACATGTGTGGTGATGCCGGAAGCTGTTACGCACTGTCGTACGCCACCGCTTGTGGTTGTAAAGTTGCATAGGACGACTATCTGTACTATGTTTTCGCAAATAAGATTTTTAACACTGGTTGGTTGGTTAAATGATCTTTTTAAACCAATCAGAATTTATGTTTTCTCTTTGGACCAATTATGCAGTTGATTGATTGTTCTTCTCATTAACAGTTCACATGACAAACACTTGACCTCACTCCAGTGAAAAGTGGGCCTTCAAAACCTTTATTTAGTATTATTATGGCTAAGGAAGAAGTTCTGATGCAAAACCAAAGACCAACTATAGGACTCTCTTCCATGTCCTATGTGTTTGGACAGAATGTAAAGGAGAAGGTACTGAGAGAAACATCTTCCCTGCTTACACACAAGTCACTGCTAAGCAGACATGTCTGGTCAGGAATGCGGCTCTTGTGGCATGTAGGCTGAATAAGTGCACTACATTATTTATCAGCAAGGTACTGGAAGTGAAGTGAAGGATCAGTATAAAAAATGAAGACCCGACCAAAGGCAGGGGTGGTGAGAAATTTGGGGTATTGTATGTGTATCTATGCAAGTGAAAAGGAAAAAAAAAAAAAGAAAGAAATGTGTAATGAATAAGGATTATAAAAAATTTCTCAATATGGAAAAATAAAGTCCAACAGAAAAGAATAACAGGAAGAGATGCTAAGAAAAGGAAAAGAGAATGAGCAGTGAACTGGGAGGCTGAGAGAATGAGAAATCAAGCATAGCTGCAGTGGTGAGATACAGACTGTGGTCAGCTCCATCTCTTTCTCTAATTGCTTCTCACCTGCCGCTTTCTGTACAGGGCTGGCATGAAGTGCCTCATTATCCAACTCCACCTTTGGCAGGTCTTATTACAGCTCTTCGGGCCTGCCTTCTGTTTGGCCCTGTGTGAACACTCAGTGATACAGCCATAAACCAGCTCCACCTCACCCCTTCTGCCATGTCCAACATGGAAATGATAGGAACCATGGCCACTTGTTTCCACCCAGGATGCTTCATCTGACACGATCATATTTCAGTAACCCCTGTTGAAAATGGGCAGGAATCAGAAACTTTAAAATTAAAAACTAAGGTAATGCATCAAATCAAGACAATCTAAAAAACATAAAAGCTTGGACAGTGGCGGTTTAATATTAGAAACGTCAAAAACATTTTTTGCAATCCAGAATGAAAATGAAAATCTGTGTTAAAATCCCACCACATGGTGCTTTAACTTTGTCAGAACTCTAACAGCCCTGTCACTGTTTGCTGGCATACAAGAAAAAACAAGCTCTCTGTCAAACCTCCAACACTTTTTAATAGTTTCAGAAGCCAATCTGTTCTGTTACTGCTCACAGAGGGCTTAAATTTCCATTTCTTTGCTCTAAGATATACATGATACAGCTGGACAGCTCAAAATTATGTCTATTTGAAATTAACTCAACGTGAGAATCTAATTTGCACCATATAGTTGTAAATTAACTGTATGTATTTCTGCACTGGGTGAAAAAAAGGCATGTAGGAGTTTAACAAAAACATTTTAAGAAAACATTTACAGAATTTTCTTTTGGTTTCAAAAACCCTCAGCAATAACTATTCTAGTCCTTATGGTCCTATTAGACTGAAATTATGTTCTTCTACAATTGTTCTTCTCTAACTGTACAGAAAAGACTAAACTTCAGGACATTTCCTTTTTAGCTAGAGGTTCTTACTCCTATGTCCTTCCATTTAACGCTACTGCATTTAAGAATTGTGCTGTGTTGTAAAAATCCAAAGAGACCTTGTCAGGGGAAAGATGGTAAAAATTAATGTCAGTAGGCAGTAACAAGACTGCACAGGAAATACAGTATATTTTACTTTCATGTGATAAATTTGCCTGAAGAGAGCAAAGAAAAAAAAAACTTTTAAAAGAAAATTCAGAGCTAACAAATAACCAAGTCTCAAAGGGAATCACACTTTGGGACGCGGTATTGACAACATTTAATTGACATCAATGAGTCGACTTTAGTGTCATCACGAAATCTGTCCTCCACTAAAATCCCAATAAAAAGCCAAGGACTATACATCAAATGATGGCAGAAGCTTGCAAACTCTATTTAATAATCTCTTTTGTTTAGACATTCAAAATATAGATAACCAGTGCCATACTATTATATATTGTTAGGCTGGAAGAATGCGCCGGAAACCGAAGTTCTGCAGAACGATAACAAAGTACTTAAATAACAAACTACCTACCTTTTACGGTTTGTCTGAATCGGTTCACGAAACACATTAACAAATCCAAAAAACACAACGACAAGCCAGACAAACCGGAAAAGGTAGCTATAGTTTGCGAATGGAAACTTACAGTTAATTGGACGAGACACCTGCCACTCACCTGTATATTTTGAATGACAGGTGTCTTGTCCAATGATCTGTAAGTTTCCATTCACAAACTATTCCTACCTTTTCCGGTTTGTCGTTGTGTTTTTTGGATTTGTTAATTTGTTTTCGGATTTGTTATTTTGTTTTTGGATTTGTTAGTGTTTTCTAATTTGTTAATTTGTTTTTGGATTTGGTAATGTGTTTTTGGATTAGTTGTTTTGTTTTTGAATTTGTTAATTTGTTTTCGGATTTGTTGATTTGTTTTCGGATTTGTTAACGTGTTTTGCACTTCTCGGCCACCGTAGAATACTTCATAAGACCAACCAAAAAAAAAATTTTGTTGGCTTTCTAGAAAGTATGTTTATTCACTGTATATGAACTCAATTGTCAGGATCTTCCCAAGATTCTGACACCCATCACCCAATACTTTAGCTTGGGGCTAGATTATTTTACTGTTTTCCTAGCCCCTGAGAATATTCTTGCCACCCTGCCTGCTCTGGTTCCTGATCCTGATCCTGATCCTGACCCTGACCCTGACCCTGACCCTGACCCCTGGTCTGCTCTGCCTCCGTAGTTACCCAGTTTGAACTCTGGATTGTTTTTGGTTTGTGTTTCTTCTCTATCTTGTCTAGTCTTTGCCTACAGTGCCCTGTTTCCCTGTGTTTAGACCCTGGACTGTTTATTTGGACTTTGTTTTTTGCCTTTGCCCCATTGCTCAGTGTGTATGCTGTACCCCTGTGTGCATCCTGCATTCGGGCCCTTACGCGCCTAGTCACCTGAGTTACCCCGCAAAAGTTCCTGACACTCAATACTTGGTAGGGGCTTCTTTTGCTTTAATTACTGCCTCAATTCGGCGTGGCATGGAGGTGATCAGTCTGTGGCAAGCCCTGGTTTCTTTGACCGTGGCCTTTAGCTCATTTGCAATTTTTGGTCTCTTGTTTCTCATTTTCCTTTTGACAATACCCCATTGATTCTTTATGGGGTTCAGATCTGATGAGTTTGTTGGCCACCATGGTCATTTAACCAACTTTTGGTGCTTTTGTGGGCAGGTGCCAAATCCTGCTGGAAAATGAAATCAGAATCTTTAAAAAGCTGGTCAACAGAGGGAAGTATGAGATGCTCTAAAACTTCTTGGTAAACGGGTGCAGTGACTTTGGTTTTTCAAAAAACACAGTGGACCAACACCAGCAGATGACATTGCACCCCAAATCATCACAGACTGTGGAAATTTAACGCTGTACTTCAAGCAACTTGAGCTATGAGCTTCTCCACCCTTCCTCCAGACTCTAGGACCTTTGTTTCCAAAATAAATACAAAACTTGCTCTCGTCTGAAAAGAGGTTTTTGGACCACGGGGCTTCAGTTCTATTCTCTTTAGAGCAGGTAAGACGCCTTTGACTTTATCCAGCCAAATTCCTTGACATGTCTGTGTGTGGTGGCTCTTGATGCCTCGACCCCAGCCTCAGTCCATTCCTTGTAAAGTTCATAAAAAATTCTTGAATAATTTTTGCTTGACAAGGCTGCGGTTCTCTCGTTTGGTTGTGCATCTTCTTCTTACACACTTTATCCTTCCACTCAACTTTCTGTTAACATGCTTGGAAACAGCACTGTGTGAACAGCCAGCTACTTTGGCAATGAATGGTTTGTGGCTAACCTTGTGAAGGGTGTCAATGATTGTCTTCTGGATAACTGTCAGATCAGAAGTCTTTCCCATGTTTGTGAAGCCTAGAGAACCAAATTGTGAGGTTATTTTAAAGACCTTTGCAGGTGTTTTGAGTTGATTAGCTGATTGGCATGTCACCATATTCTATTATCTTTAGATATAATAATATAATAATAAATGAACTTTCCCCACAACACAACATTTATTGATATGCATCTGTGTGTGTGTATATATATATATATATATATATATATTTATTGCTATATATCACAGAGAGAGAGAGTTTTATAAGGATTGTGGTGCTTATTCAATTGTACCGCTTGTTTGCTGCAATCTATTTATTTATTTTTTATTTATGTAAAAAAGACTGAGCAATTAATGTATATTTTAAATCATGTTTTCAGAAAATACCGTTAGAAAATTCAGAAAACTGTAAAAATCTAGTCTAAAAACATATTGACAAATGTTTGTGAATAGCTGACCAAAAGTTTGTATTTTAGTTATTTACTTTTCATTTGTTTTTAATAACTTCCAATCTTTGGGAAGTTGTTCCACTAGCTTTTGGCGTGTGCTTGTGAAGATTTGTGCTCATTCAGCCACAATGGTATTAGTAAAATACAGTACTGATGAAAAATCATTACTCATAATCCTACATTCCAGTGCTCATGTTAGTTCTCACTCTCCAGTGTTCTGTATTGTTTAAAGATTTATAATCACACTTTTGATGTCACCCAATTGAGGATGGGTTCCCCTTTTAAATCTGGTTCCTCTCAAGGGTACTTCCTCATAACATCTAAGAGAGTTTTTCCTTGCAGGTCACTCAAGCGCTTCCACTCCTAACCATGTAAAGCATAACTTCACGGAGCTCACTTTGTGCACAAGGGCAATGTCATGCTGGAACATTTTTGGGCCTTCTAGTTCCACATTCAAAGTCTTTTATTGGTGAGTGTTCAGGGGAGAATGATATATGGCTGTATATTTATATTTAATTTTTATAGCACTTTGGACAATGGACATTCACAAAGCAATTTTATAGAAATAAATAGAATGAAAAAAACCCAACACAAATCAATTGATATTTCATAAATTCATGTATTCAAACAAAAAACTAAACTGTTTATTCATAACATATATTATCAAGGTTAATTATGCTAGTCATAGTATTGTGCAAACAAAAAAAAGGTGTTTGCAAGCTAAATAATGTATTATTCCTTTTTACAGCAGGGACTTATGGGAACACTCACAATCCACTAAGGACCCTAAATCAAAGGTTTGAGAACTGGGACCTTAATGTAAAAGATGTTCATTTACCTACTTCAATCTATGTAGAGAATCCTTACTTATACATTTTCACAATGCTTGATTGTAAAGAATGCATAAGCATGCTAAAGAATAATTGAGGCCTACAGTTCCTCATGCTGGTTCTATAATGTAACTGCAATTATGTTGTGAATAATGTTATTTCGCATCACTTGTTGCACCTAACCGCACACACCAAAGTGGCCATTCAGTTGGTCTCTGGTGGATGATTCCAGACCTTTCTTTTAAAAATGCAAGCAAGGTCGATGACATTTCAATGATGTATCTACAATGGTGCTCTCACACCCTGATTGAAGAGTGTCTATGTTTGCAATCAACAGCCTGTTGTTGAAACTAAAAGTTGCAAGAGAGGCTCAGCAGAAATCTGTCAGCGAAAAGACACATCTTAACAAAACAGAATCATTTACAAAGTGATTACTGGCTCTGTTGCAATACTGTCTGAAGAAGACTTAAGTTTCGGTAAAGTGGGTAATCACAAGACAATGATCAAACCCATGTGTCTCATTACAGAGGTTTTGTACATGTAGACTAACAGGTGTATTGGCATTTAGTGGTGTTTTCCCTGATTCCTTGATTGGGTGTTTGGGAGTGGGAATATATATACATATACACACACACACACACACACACACACATACTACAATACTAACATGATAAAATATTCAACTGCTTTTGATTAACTCAGGTGGTCTTGCATTTGAAATCAGTCTTGTAAACATACAAATAAAACTCATTTTGAGATATTTGTTACTGTAGTTTTCTAGTCCATAGAATGACACTACTCGGAAGATCAAGGCACCTTGAGATGCATTTTACCATTTGGGAGCTACACTGCCTTGGGCACATTTGGAGGAATGCTTTTTAAAAAAAAATATATATATATATTTTATATCTGTCAATCATTTCCTGCCAATGTTGTCTGAGTAAAATGTCTCCCGAGATACTGAATTCCCTAAAGTATTGCATTTTGATGACAATCAGTACGATTATTGACAGTGATTGCTGGTTGGAATATTGAGTAAGACTCAAGTTAGCTGAGACAAATTGGTTCCATCCTTCAGTAACTTTTCACTGCTGTTATAAAACCTTTAGGGTTGAAATTCTAGCGCTAAGTCTCTTTGTACAGATACAGGCAGGATTTTCGTCTGTAATCATGCATTGTGAACAGGAGCAGGAAAGCTGTGATTGGCATTAGTTTAATCCTTTGTTCAAATCAAGGTACATAAAACTAATCATTTCTATATTGATTATGTCTGCTTATTCTTATTTTTGTAATCTCTTCTAAGACATGTTGGAAGAAAAACTTATTGTAGAAAGAATGTGATTAATTACCTTTTATAGCATTTATAAAGGGTAACCTCTCACCACCGCGGCCGGGGTTTGATTCCCAGTCAGGGAACAGAACCCAGCCATTAGGGTTGCACAAGATAGTGCACTCTTAGTGCCGCTCCCAAGCCCAGATAAATAGGGTGGGTTGCGTTAGGAAGGGCATCCAGCGTAAAAACATGTGCTAAATCGAACATGCGGATCATCCACTGTGGCGACCCCTAATGGGAGAAGCCGAAAGAAAGTTTATACAACCGAATAGTTGAGGTTTAAGGGCATGCTCAATGACTCAGCAGTGGCAGCTTGGTTGTGCTGGATTTAAACTCGCAGTCTCACGATCAGAAGAAATCCATGATTTCCATGATGAATCCTTGATATTAGAGAACTTAGATGTTTGAACAGGAAGAAAAAACACCAGTCATGAGATATAATTATGAGTTGACTGATTGAAATAAAGGATGTGTTGCTGTATTTTTTTCACATTTAATCTGTATCTGTATAATGTATATTCATGACATTTAAAACTATGTTGTCATAGTGCTTCATATGAGCTTTTTATGGAAGATGAGTCAAATATTCATGTGGCTTGCATATAGACTTTATATTGGTAGATATTTTCACCAGTATTATTATACTATCTGTTTCAGCATGCCTCAACCTGTTTCTTGAACACATGCATAAATAGAACAAATACAGCAATTGCACATCTTATAAGAATATAAGGATTATTCACAATATGTCTGTTGCTGTTTCTACTTTCTAGCATTTGAAACATTGCATTGTTTTAAACATCTTTAAAATCTGTAAATATTTTACATTATATTATATTATATTATATTATATTATATTATCATCCCTACACTGGCTACCTGCTAAATCAACTACAAACTACTGCTACTTACTTACAAAACTCTAAATGGTTTGGCTCCCATGTATCTATCCAGTCTTCTAACATGCTACAATCCGCCACGCTCCCTGAAATCTCAAAACTCCGGACTTTTAGTAGTTCCTGGAATAGCAAAGTCCACTAAAAATTCTCACATTTAGCTCCTAAACTTTGGAATAGTCTTCCTGACAGTGCTCATGGCTCAGACACACTCTCCCAATTTAAGTGCAGATTAAAAACTTGTATTTTTAGCAAAGCCTACACATAACACACATCACATATCATAACCTTGTGCTCCACTACATCTGATCACATGCACATTATCAACTTGTACTGTTAATATCATAAACAGCAGCTATGCTAATTCCTCTCCACTGCTTCTCTTTCTCTATGCATCCCGAGGCATCCTGAGGTTGCTCCAGCCCCAGTCAAGTCTCACCTCATGTAGATTGTGGACCCTGCAAACATCCCGAACCATCTAATAGACGTACCAGTGCCAATTGGATCCCACTTCATGTGAAGTCTTGACATTGGACCTCCTTGTGTTTAAAGGCTCTGGCATGGAGAAGCTGTAAACTTGACCTGACTTGACTTGACTTGACTATATTATTCAAGTTTATGTCCAAGTATTACACTGCAAAATACAGTGCTGTGTATGTGACAAGAAATAAAATAAATGAATGAAATGTTAAGTCTGTTTGTATAAAATTGATTGATTATGCCCCATAATACCAATTACTGTAAATCTTTTTTTCTCTTCGGAATCTTCTTTTGCTCTCAAACTAAAGTGTTGATCATCTTAACATATATATATATAATACTCGTATGTATCCCTTATTTAAGTTTAGCAATGTGCTGTTTGTAAAAAAACAAAAAACATTCATGAGCCATAATAAAAATCAAACTGCTATGAATTAAAGCTCTAAAGAAAACACCTATTACGGATTAGTAAACAAAACACTTCTAAGCATCTGTCTGTATCACCTGTGCTAACATTAGCGCAATCAGTCATTCAGGTGGCAGAGAGATGTGACATGTCAGACTACTGTAAATTTTAGAAAATGACCAATGTTCTTCCGCACAATTTGGGCAGTTCATTTCACATCGTCATCCAAAGCACTCAATTTATTTTAGTAACTTGCAGAGAGACAGCGTGGCAGACATAAGAAGCAGTGGATTTCAAAATCTGTCAATTATCAGGAAACCTTTCACCATAAATATAAGTATGCAAATCACAGGAAGAACAGGATATTTGTGGCTCCCAAAAAAGAACATTTCAATTTTAGATAACGTCACTGCAGGTTCAATGTTATTTTCCATCAGGCAGTACTGTAAAATGTATCATTAAATCAAGTATTTTGCTTATACAACCAAAGCAGCAAATATATTGTTTGGGCAATCCATATTACTACTACTACTACTTCTACTACTACTACTAATAATAATAATAATAATAACTGTGTAACTGTTTTTTGCCTTTAAAACAGCAAAAGTCTTATAGTTTTGATAAGATAAACTATCATGCAGTCATAGTAGTGTATGTAATATTATCTGTATCTAATAGTAGCATATCGACTGGTACAGTTTTTAATAGTCTGCATCATCTGAACTTTTTACTGTTTAATAGCAGACATGTTTGTTAACTGTGTTTATAGGTACATTGGAATGTATATAGCAGATGGAGAGAAAGTGTAATTTGTAGAAAGACAGTGGTTCAAAATTTAACACAGGTAGATTGATGGAAAGAACTATGAAAGAATGTGTGTGTGTGTGTGTGTGTGTGTGTGTGTGTGTGTGTGTGTGTGTGTGTGTGTGTGTGTGTGTGTGTGTGCTACTGTTAGATTGATACAGAGATGGATGGTGAGAGCATGTGGCATTGATATAGAGAAAGATGAAATGAGAGTTTGTATCACACGCAGGTGTGTGTACGTTTTTGACAGTTGGAATAATGAACATTCTGAACCTGGCTTGAACATTCCCTCAATGTAAGTCTATAGGAGTTTGGGATATTATCCAATAGCAAGTCAAATCGGTTAGAAAAAAGTGAGTGTAGCTTGAAAGGTTTTAAAAGGAGATTAAAACAGACTACATTTCAAGAATCTTATATTCTGTAACTGGAAATCTAATCAGAAATTCTTACTGAGGACAATAGACTGAAGATCTGTGGCAAATTTGGAGCATTTATCATGAAAGCTCTAGGAGGAGTATTGTTTAAAAATTTGGAGTCTCATAATAATAATTGTAGTAATAGTACTAGTAATAATGATAATAATAATAATAAGAAGAAGAAGAAGAAGAAGAAGAAGGAAAAGGTGGGGTAGAATAATGGGAGGATGAATAATAAGAAGAAAAAGAACAGGGAGTTTAAGCAACAGAACAAAATGTTGTAGCTTTTAGATTGTAATTCATGTATCATGTATATATTTATATTTTTGTTTAACAGCAGTTCTACAGCGCTACCGCAAGAGCCGTGCTGGCTCAAATTTCTAAATTTTGAGTTGATCCAATGAAATACTGTGCTGGGTCTGCATCTGCACCTGTGTCCACGAGTAGATGACTCAGATTTAAACCCTCACCCAACCCAGAGTCTAATATCAGAAAGATAATTGTCACCATGAATCAAAACATCCTGTCAATACAGAGTTTCTGAGATAGAAAAGTGGAATGAGACTAATCTGGAGAGTCATGTATAAAATGGATGGCCTATAAGGATCTACTTTAGTTGAAAACTGATTCCACTACTGGCAGCTTGTAACAGATAAATGTGGTGCGATATTGTTCCAAAGAATAATGGCAGCACGAAGACCTTGAGAAGTCTAAAGATTTCTCAAGAGTCTTCAGTCTCTAGAGAGCCAACTAAAATTATTTTTGTTATTTTATTTTGGAAATCTTACATGTTTTGGGTCAGTACAATACCAGTGCCAGTGCTCAAATAAGTTAAATATTCTTTTGATGCCAGTAAAGGCACGACGTGTACTGTAGGAGTAATACGTTGACAGTTTGATGGTGTCCATAAAGGGGCTGTTTAACATTAAAGGTAATGCACTAGAATACAGGTATAGATATACAGTATATATATAGATAAATTTGGATCTTACAATTGAACTGGCAATGATTTCCTCTTATGGCAGGAGTTCAGTATTTGCATAATAATTTAATACACACTGGTATCTGAAGGGCTTTTCTTTGCCAATGCAATATCACCTGGATTAATCAACCACTGCTGTTGAATGAGCCTTCCTTCAGGGATTCTGCTCAGTGTTGAACATTTCACAGCAACACAGGACCAAAAAATGCAAGTGAAACAAGCATGATGTTTTCTATTTAGACTTTTCTCTTTTACAGGAAAGGGTGTGTAGAATGTCCAATGGTTGAAAAAGGAAACATATCTTATAGAAATATTTTTGATTCCATATGATCATTAACATTGGCAATTTGTAAAAAAATTTATTCTCCACAATACTTCAAATTGGACAAATTGTTGATCTGAAAGTTTTAATAATAGGTCACATTAATTTCTCCCTCTTTATAAAAGAAACACATCATTAAGGAATATTTGAGTGCATGATAATTGCCATACTTGAAATGTTTATTATTTTGAATACATCAATTAGTTTATAATTTTGCTCTCAGTTTCCAGGAACTTTTAACCCTGTCCTGTTTGCTAGGAGTATATTTTTAGGGTTGGACAAATTTAGATTTGTTTTGTCTGGGTGAAAAAAAAAACAATAAACCTAGACATTTTAATGTAAAACCGATTGGTTGTTGAGTTTGTGGTTGAATGTTCAGAGGCTGTTGTAAAAATGTTATTTCTCCTAAACTATCCAGAAAATTCTTACAAAACTACTGTAATCTATAATAAAGACTAGGTAACTTTTTCCCAGTCTGTCAAAAATCTCCAGTTTTGTTGAACCTGTTGCAGCTGATTCACCTACAGTAAATATCTGACATCTCAGAATTCTGAGATGTTTTGATTGTAATGAGTGATTGAGTTACTCCTCTGGATTTTGATTCATTTGAATTTGGATTTCTTTTGGCTTTTTAATGAATAAGTGTGTTCCAGCAGCAGTATTGCCATTCACCTGATGTTTTGTGTAAAATAATTCAAGGAGATCAGCAGTTTCTGAGATCATCTGAGATGTATTCAGCTTTCTGATAACTGGTGTAAAGCTCTTGACCTGCATTTGCAGGGTTTTATGCATTGCACTGCTGTATATATGACTGGCTAATTGGATAATTGCACGGATTAGCACAGTACAAGTGTTGCTCTTAAGGTTGCCAGTGAGTGAACGTAATATTTATTATATATTTACTCACTCTGCAATGCTTGTCGCAAAACCAGAACCATCTGTGGAGTGGGGCCCTGCTTAGGCTTCTGCCCAGGGGCCAAATTATGTACTGATCTGTCCAAAATTCTCATTCTCTTATCTAGATATCTGGAATATTTTTTGCTTCATGAGCAAAAATTAAAAAAATGATTGAAAATAATTGCTCAGTAAGCAGCAGCAGCATTTCATATATCATCAAAACTCAAATGTTTTCTTCTCATTGCTTTTGAAATGGGCAGGAGTTTAATGAACTAATTTAATCGGTTTCCCTGCTCATCTATCAGTTTGTACTTGATTTTATTTGAGCCTGGTCGTGTTTTGGCAGCTGAAATTTTTTCTGTTAGCTAGGGCTCTACTTCTCTGGCTACAACGGTGACTAATCTCTGCTGTGGCTAAATGGCTCACAGAGTGCTATTGGTGATTATAGTCTATGAAGATTGCTTATTTCAAGATGAAGAAGTAGAGAGATTAGTTTGGGGCACCAGTGAAATTATATCGCCATTTGGGAATTGTAATGTAATAATAATGGACTATAATCAGGTTTCATATCGTATAATTCTTTTCCATTTCTCTAATCAGTGCTGTGAGGAGTAGATTGTAGCTTGAACTACTGTCTGGGATTCGAGCTATCTATCAAATTCTATTAAACACACACAGACACTAACACACAAAATGTTTAGATATAAATATTACAATAAAATAAAAATTGTGAATTTAAAATGAAAAACAAAATAACATTTGAAATATGTGAAAGAAAATCACACATATTCATAGATGAGATTTATTTCTATTTAACAGAATTGATGAAGTGCTGCACCCTGAGCAGTCTCTGAATTTAGAGAGAGTTCATTTAAAAAAAAATTATAATACATTTTTGCATAATGTAATATAAATGGAAGTACACAGATTTTAATAATAACCTACGGTGCTTGTAAAAAGAATTGCATGTGGATCCAAACAGGTACACCATTAAAAAAAACAACCACATCACATAAACTTTAAGATATTTAGAACTCTAATCTTTCAAACAAAACTTTAATTACACTTATAAAAAAATGTATTTTTAGTACACTGGAATTTACATTTCACTGCAAGTTGTATTGTGCATATAACCTTCTGACAAATCACAAATTCATTGCATGTTACTCACCTTTGCCATAGACTTCAAAAGAGAAACGTAACAGATGTAGGATAAAATTTTACTTGAACTATAAGACCCAAACCTGTTCCAGCATGTCAATGTCACTGTGCACAAAACCCGCTCCATGAAGATATGGTTTACATAAATTGAAGTGGAAAATCTTGAGTGGTCTTCTATAGAGCTTGGACCTTAACGCCATTGAACACCTTTAGCATTAATTCCCAAAGTTGGAATCTTGAGTGCACACCATGCCTCCTTACCAAACATCTGTACCTGACTTTACTAAGACCGTTGTAGCTGAATCTGCACAAATCACAACAAATACATTACAAAATCTAGTGGAGCAGCTTACTACAATAGTGAAAGTTATTATAACAGAAAATTGGGTCGAATTGGTTGTTCAACAAGCACCTGCAAATCTGCAAATGAAAGTTTCAAGATTGTTTTATATCACATCTATAGATATAAGTGAAACCAAGTAGTACATTTATAACCTTTGGTAACTTTTGTGCTTACTTTCATAAGTGTATTATACAAATAACTAAAATCATCGGTAAAAAAACTATATAGAATGAGAAATGGGAAAAAGGAAGCAATTGGTACAGAGGAAAATACTTTAGCAGAGGAGGAATTTATGATAGTGCCACATCAAAGAAAAGAACAAAAAGATTTCCCTACGTACAGTATATGTAAACTGGCCTAAACACTTGCCTCAAATGTAACGTGTCAGTACAGAGAAAATGCTAGGGGACCACCTGGACACACAGCACGTTTGGGAAGAGTATGCACAACAGGTAGAGGTGTACAGTATTAAAAGGGAATATACAAAAGAGAATGGAATGGAAATGGTACCTGTGATTAGGAATGAGAAGGCAGGAAGAGGGGAAGAGAGCAGAGAAAAAAAAAAAAACTATACATGCCTCGTGTAGCACGTAACAACATCCTATACAGTTGTGTGCTCACAACATTTTGTTTGCTTCTTGGAGAAGAACCACATATGGCAGGAAAAGTCAGGTCCCAGTATTAGCCTATTACAATACTCTTATAGAACTTGCTTACAACACAATTTTTTTACATAAATGTGATGTAAAAAGAGAGACGGAAAAGAACATTTACTCAACAAACTGAAAAATATTGTTTTATAGGTAAAATAAACTACACTACAGTTGAAAAAACTAACAAAAACACAGCTATTGCTCGGTTAAAAGGACAAGGGTAAGAAAAATGGTATAATCCTGAAAGTTTGACATAACTTTTTTATTATATTCGGAAAGGTTCAGTTTCTATAATGTAAATTGTTTTGATAGATTCTCATCTTCTGACAGTTATTGTTGCTTCTAATGATGATGAATAGCAGATGTCATACGCACTACAGCAGATAAACAGCTATGTTAAACCTAAGGGAATGTTAACGGATGCAAATGATTTGTGTGTGTGTGTGTGTGTGTGTGTGTGTGTGTGTGTGTGTGTGTGTGTGTGTGTGTGTGTGTGTGTGTGTAATGTAAACCCTTACAAAACATTTACCCAGTTATAGTGTATTGTGTAATATGTATAGAATAAAACATAACAGGGCATGTAAAAGAAAAGTAATCAAAACTGGGTGATGTGCTACAGTTTCCTCCTCAGGAAAAACAGCCCAAGTGATTTATTCTGTTTACCACAGAAATTTGCTATTGGTTCATTATATGAGTGTATTTATAAAGGACATGGATTTCTTTTTCATCGGTTTATAGTGACACTACGTATGACTAATATTGTTATTACTTATGACTTACTTTATAAAAACTATAAAGTTACTAAAGAAAAAAATGCAAACCTGTAATGCAATAGAAGTGGAGCCAGATGCAGGTATGGATAAATTTTGTTAAGGTGCAAACACACAAACCCAACAAAAAGAAATGAAAGGAAAGGAAACAACAAAACAATAGATGTAGATGTAAGAAAGAAAGAAAGAAAGAAAGAAAGAAAGAAAGAAAGAACATGAACATGATCATGAAATATGGCAAATGCGAACTGTAAGTACTGTATATATTCAAATGCTAATTATGGGTAAATTCTTAACTTGTGCATAAACATAAATGTGAAAAACATGTTCATTAGTGCAGTGGCTAGTGGGAAATGTAGTCCCTGTCTTTAATGCTTGGAAAAAAATAAAAAGGTTATATATAGATCATTTACTTTCTTGATGTCACCCAAATGAGGATGGGTGTCCATTTTGAGTCTGGTTCCTCTCAAGGTTTTTTTCTTATAACATCTAAGGGAGTTTTTCCTTGCCACAGTCGCCACGGCATGCTCATCAGGGATAAACACACACCATTCACCTTGACTGTTGATTTCTGTAAAGCTGCTTTGAGACAATGTCTGTTGTGAAAAGCGCTATAGAAATAAACTTGACTTGACTTGACTTGACTTGACTTGACTTTCTCGTGGTTGAAAACTTACCAACTGGTATACCGTGGCACTAGTATTAGAGATGCTGTTAGAGAAAATTAATCAAAAACTTCTGACTTACAGTATAAGATTTAAGAATGCAACTGAGCTGTCATTGCTTAGGTACTTGCAAAGAAAAAAAATTGGAGCTTTAACTCAAATAAATGTTTACAACCTTTCTGGACCATGTCAAGTCAGATTGATAAATAACATTTATCACTAGTGTGTTTTGGAATTTATTAGACATGATATGGCAAACCATGGGATGCTAATCTTTCTTGATAAAGGATCTAAACCTGTTCCAGCATGAAAAAATGTCCCTGGGTACAAGGTGAGCTCTATTAATATATGGTTTACATGATTTAGAGCTTGAAGATCTTGAGTGCCCACCTTTGGGATGAATTGGAATGCTGAGTGCACCCAGGCCTCCTCACCCTACATCAGTACCTGACTTTACTAACACCCTTTTGGATGAATGAGCACAAATCTCTACAACCACTCTCTAATATCTAATATATACATCTACCTAAAAGAGTGGAGGTTATTATAACAAAAAATGAAGACTAAATGTGAATTGGAAAGTTCATAAAACACAGACAAAACTTATGCCTAAAAACTTTTGCCAATATTGTGCTTTTATTGACTTTTTGTTTAATGTTATAAAATTTGTGAAAAAGTTTGTAAATTTAGGCCATGTCCACACAAACGTTTTCATTTGAAAACGCATATTTTTCTCCCTGTTTTGACCTTCCATACACACTGAAACAGCGTTTTCATTCAACGTTAATGTAGCTTATTGAAGACACTCTTCAAAGTGGATAGATGTGAAAACCAAATTTTTGCGTCGCACTCTAGACTGTAAAAAAAAGCAAAGGCTTTTGAAAACAACGATGCATTTTTACTCATTGTCGCAATGTTTTAAAGAGCTGGAAAGAAAATAATCATCAGGTGAAAATTCCGAATATTGAGGCATCTTCAGTTTTAAATGTGTATATGAGCAACCTTTTGGAAAATTTAAAACAAAAATGTAAAAGTGTTTTTAGACGAAAATTTTTGCCTGAATATTGTCCATATTCTAAGTCTATCACCAAGTAAACCGATAAAACCAGCTATACAGAATGTTAACTTGTTATGCTGAGTGCCCCTTGGTAAGTTAAGTAATTTCAATTTATTAAACCATCTGGTTAGTACAATCCTCAAATGTGAAAGTTTCATCCCCAGTCTAGTGTTGCAAAAGTAACAAAAATGGTGTGCAGATTAAATCTGGAGCTGTAGTGTAAAAAATGTGTATGTACAAGCCACCGGAAACTTGCATCAGGCTGGCCACGGTCAAAATAATAAGCAAACACTCAGACTAACTGTAGAAAGAGAGGCTGACTTGCCAAATACAAAAAAAGAACATAAAAAAATGACAGCACAACGCAGAAGAAACACCCACAGCCAACGGAAATTGTACCCAGGTCCAACACCTAGTGACCAGACAATAAATATGATGTATATAAATAAACTGAAAAGCAAATCAAATGAGAGGCAAACTAGGGTCATATGAATCATGAATTACAAGCCATACAGCTCAAGTGAAGTACTGCCATAAATGCAGTCATGATTATGATGGGATATAATGTGCCCTGACCAGGATGTATAGGACATCTGTAGGAAAGCAGATAAAAACCACAAAAAGAAAAGAAGGTTGGGAACATAACAGGAACATCTCTAGGTTACATATGTAATCCTGATTCCCTGAGGCAAACGAGACGATGCATTAACAACGCTTTGGGAATACTTCCATGTTTCCACACTCTAAATCGTGTGTATTGTGTCCAACAGAAAAAGACAATGTCACCAGCGGGGTGACGTTACAACCAGGAAGCTATAAAAGCACATGCTGTGGAGACGACACAAAAGCTTCAAAAGTGAAGGAAGCGCTGCAGGGATGCAGGGAGTGTGGCCTGGGGACGCAGAGTCTTGTTCCCTCAGGAAACCAGGATTAGATACGTAAGCTAGAGACGTTCCCTCTTAGAAATTCGAGCTGGGAGTAAGCAAACGATTTTGGTAGAAGTATCCAGTGTATCTAGTGTGGATGGGAACAGCTAGGTCGAAGGACTGAGGGGCCAGTAGAGGCATTAAGGTCCCGATGAAGGTCAGCGGGGTGGACCAGCCCGCAATGTGCAATGTCTTGGAGAGATACCCCAAAAGACAAGGCCTTAGAGGCTGCCACACTCCGGGTGAAGTGACCTCTTACCCGGAATGGTGCAGGAAGACCAGAGGACTCATAAGAGGAATGGATAGCATCCACAGTCCACCTACTGAGGGTCTGTTTATTATATTATATTATATCAAATTATATTATATTAGATTAGATTAGATTAGATTAGATTAGATTAGATTCAACTTTATTGTCATTGTTCAAGGCACATGTACAGAGCCAATAAAATGCAGTTAGCATCTAACCAGAAGTGCATAAGTGGCCTATTTACAATAATAGCAGTATGATAAATAGGGTATGAGGTCCATATATACAGGAATGAGAGTGATTAATGTACAGAAGGAGCAGAAGGTAATAATAAATGGTATGTATAGTAATATAAAATACAGTATACTATGCAATGATTATGCATATATAGACATGCCAGAAGATAATATACTCAAATGACATGATATAGTTATTATTTACAGGAAAACCCTTTTTTATATATATGGACCGTAGCAGACAAACAGCTGGTCTGACTATCTCCACTCAGCAGTTCTGAGAATGTATGTGTCCAGTGCTCACACTGGGCACACCTGTTAATCTTCTCCTGGTCGGGGACCTGAAAAGGAGAATAGAGTGCCTGGAGCATGACTGGTCCTTGGACAGCCAAGGGCACCTTGGGGACATACCCAGGTCTGGATTAGAAGGAGACCAATGTCTGGGGTAAAAGAAGCGCTCCCAAAGCATTGTTGACGCAGCTCAAATTCCTGAAAGGGAACTATCCGAGCTGCTCTAAAAAAATTAATCCAACTTCTGACCATTTATAATTAGGCATTTAGCACCCCTGTGGTGAATGGAAAGTATGCAAAAGAGTAAACCCTATTAGACAGTGAGCATCCATGCACAAAGAGATCATATTAAAAGGACCAACATTGAAATCGCAATCCAGTGACCTGGTTTGTGATTTTAGAGTGGGTAAATTGGCAGTAGTCAAAACATAAGCAAACACAATGTCATGACCCTGTCTGAAGTTATAAACTACTACATCTGCCATCATGCTCACCACATGACCTTATTACATGACCATGAGCAAAACGCCTATGGAATGCACTTGTTTGCAAGGACACTTCTCCTACTAAAGCTTGTGAGCATGCAGTTTTTGACACATTTTGCAACTAGGTTTAAGTTTAACCTAATAAACTAATTAAAACAACTGGCAGGACTTTAAACCCAGCAAAAAGGTTTGGCAATACTTTGCACGATGCTGTTGAGTCGGGGGTGATCTGGAAATAGTTATCAATATCTGTACTAGAAATCTACGGCACTTTGAATCTTTGGTACAGTATACGTATCGGATTTGACAACTCATTTTCACAAGATGTCCTTACTTTTCATGTGTCTATCTTTAAATCAATATGTTCTTCAGGACAAAAGCATAATATTCAAGGTAGAGAATCTCTGAAGTTATTTCTTTGATGATTTTTTATATAATTAATGTGATATGATCATTACACCACCAAAATGTACCTAGTATCAGATTCTTGTTCTCAGCTAAAAATAGTAGAAACCAGTGTAGTCTAATGTATTGTAGCCTAACCACCTTTTGGTTTGATGTTGTGTGCAATCGCAGCTGCTTTTCTGATCAACATAGTTGTAAAGAGTTATTATTTTGGTTACTACAACGTTCCTGGCAACAGCATTCCTGTCCCTGCTTTCTTTAAAAAAATGGCATTTCTACCCAAAAAACTATTATTCAATCAATGTTTTGTCTTTACCATTACCATTTTGTGTAAAAACTACATACTGTTGTTTGTGATTTGGGCAGGAAATCAGCAGTTTCTGCAATACTCAAATCAGCCCATTTGTATATAGTAGTATATACACACATTCTTCATATGTGAATATTTATGCACAGCATATTCCTGGTATATGCACTGTATATGCACTGTATATTCTATTCATGCACAGTATATTCTTAAGACTATATTTCAAGGTGATTTTGGTATTCAGCCTTTGTAAGACATGGTTGAGGCTCATCGCAGCACCAGACCCAAAAGGTCATGAGATAACTGAATAATACCCACATTCATATTTTATGTGGAATGGAATGGTGTCTTATTTGGCAAATTATATTATTTATTACAGATAAAAATTCTCTTAGTGGCGATGAGAGGTGATTTTGTGCTGATGAATTGACCTGCCTTGTCATGTAGCTAGTACAAATGGCAGAGAGGCTGAGAATAGAGAAACCTAACATCTTGCTTTGATAAGAATGTACTGATTGCATCTAAATGGAGTACAACATTTCCTGCATGATCAATCAAACCCATCGTGCAAACCTTTGCACAAATTAGCTGCAAAATAAGCTCGGCTCCATTTAATTTGCCACAACAGTGTCTGTAAGTGCCTGCAACTAGGCCAATTAAAAACGGCAAATAAGTACAACCAAATCATTTATTCTCATGATTCTGAGAGTACATTCTTTTTTTTCTTTTTTTTTTATTCCAGGAAGGTTCATGGTTGGGCAAGATAGCTTTTTTGCCTCGATTACCGCTGAAGTGGCTTTTGAAGACCTAGACATTTGTTCCACTTCAATGATTCTTATTCATTTCTGCAGAAGACGTTCTACTTCAACTCTCCTGAGGGGCTGTTCCACGGAAAAGCTGTGAAACTCCTTTGTATCTGTCTCTCTTTCCTTCTGTCTCCTTTCCGTTCTCAATCTACAGTATCTGGGCCAGTCGAGTGACCCATGAATGAAGTGTAGAACGAGTTTACAAAATAAGATCTCAGTGTCAGGGGCTTTTTTTTTTGTTGCTATCACATTGCTTGCTTCCAGTTCTGTGTGGGATTGTGATGGATTTTTCCAGGGTTATTTGAAATTAAATCCCCTCATTGTGAGAGCTTGCTAGAGTCTGTGTGATAAAACATATTATTGCTGCTTGGCATAATTGATGATGATTTCTTAGTTTAGGATGAAAGTTACATAGGGCTAAGTCATTAGCATCTGCATCTGTTTAGCATTGTCATTCTGCCCAGCACAAATGAGATTCGATGTTTTGCCTGTCTTGCATACATAATCTGCCATCCGGGTGTACATATATCATGAATTAATGTTCTGCTAGATACATATTTAGTGTTCTTATTGAATTACAATAGGATATCTTTATATCTAAATGACAAGTAATTTGCTAACAAATTTTGCCTCCATGTATTGTAACGAACACCTTGTGGCGATATCGTTTGCTTACCATCTATCTAGTATAATATTCTAAGCCGCTTCCTAACTAATATAACCCTACATAAAGTTTACGTAAATGTTACATCAATTAGTTGTGACAGTTTCCAAGCTTGTTTTTTATAGAATTTCATTTTCAGAGGTACATAATGATTTCTGCATGACATGTCAGACATTAAAACCAAAATGAGTCCAATTTACATTGAATACCTTGCGTGCATACACACAAAACTGTGGATGATTTATCTTAATTTATCTACCTCCTACAATTTTTATGGAAGCTAAGAAGAAACCAGAGAACCCAAATAAACCCCACGGGACATAAAGGATATGCAAAACTTTCCGAAAGTAGTCTGAGCTCTTGATCAAAGGGATCAACGAAGAGGCAATGTTTTTAATTATACTGCAAATAAACATCTTATAAATTGTCAAATATGTCACACGTGCCATACTGACATGAATCTGGGAGTGAATGATGGGAAGTGGGTTGACCTAGCTTCAGCATTTGCCTTTGGGTGGTTGTTAGCCACATAATGTTACCCACTCCAATTAAACATGGATACTTTTTTGAATTTTCAAACATTGGTTAAGAAAGTACAGTTCATTAATAAGGGTACAGCTTGCCATTTGTCTTTCAGTTCTCAGGCCCTCACCAACCGTAACCCACTTTTAACTGAATTGAACTTTATAGCACCTGCAAACGCAATCAGAGCAAGTAGTCATATTCCAGGTACAGAATGTGGTTGAATGCTGATTGTTTTACCTTTTTTGTGCTCATTCCACAAAAACAAAAGCACTTTGTAGAAGAATGAAAAGTATTCACATGCATTTAGCTTGCCACCTTTATCTTCATAGTTGCAGAGAAAACTGCAACTATGCAACTATGCCCCCCCCCCCCCAGGCAAAGGTCGTAAGTTTCTACTCCTATACAGGTATTCAGAAGCTTTTAGCTACAATTCAACCCAGGACAACAAAATGGCGTAACAGACTATAATATTTCATTTAGCTAACCTGCAAAGAGTAAAGAAACCTTAATGCACCCAAAATACCATCTTGTGTAGCACCATAAATGAAACCATTCTCACATTTGAAACATGAACCAACCCCGCATTATGCCATATTTTGCCACACCACACTGAATCACATGTTTTTTCAAGATATTTAAAATGTTTAACAATTCTGCTAATTGATCTATGTTTAACAGCTAGCACGGTTGGTTTTGTCATTGTTTTCTCTGAAAATATCCTTGGTGACTGTTTTAAATTAATCAGTTAATGCCACTTATTTCCACAAAATACCAAAGGTTATCATAGTTTTTCATGTGTCAGTGGAAGACTTTTGCCTTAAGGTTTCACAAAAGTCAGGGTTTATATCTCTCTTCCATTCAAATCAAGCTTCTTTAAGCAATATTTAAAACAGAACCTTAACTGCAATGTTTGAGCTATATGTTTTTATCTGTTAATCAAAAGAGGCAGGCTATTTGTTGGTACCTTGAATAGTAAAGTCTACAGCAGGTGGTAGAGCTTTTTCCTAAGATTCACAGTTATGGAACCAACTTCCAAATTAAGACACTGTCTCAATGTTTATATCTAGGTTGCAAAAAAAATTAAAGCATTTTTTAATAGATTTTTTCTTGGTAATGTAGCAGATCTGCAGATTGTTAATTTAAATGTACATGCCAAATATATTTATTTCTGTAAATCTGCTTTCTAAAAATGGCCATTGTTAAACCTGCTATACAACTAAAATGAAATTGAATTATTTGTGAATTTTGTTTGGCCATTCTAGATAATAGTGTTCTATGTCAAATATTTCTTGCAATGCATATTCCCTGAATGTTATCAGCTGACATTTTTTAAAGTGTCTACTAAAAATAATAAAAACATTAATTCTGTTTTTACAACCAGAAATGTCTCCAAACTTTTGCACATGACATAATTCATATTTTGAAATTTAATATAGTGTGCTATATAAACTATAAATAAGATATATCTCCTTTAAAACTGCATTAAGAATAGCAGAAAATGTTTGCTGAATAGGTTGTTTCTCACTCTTCACTCCAAATGTCAACAAAATATGCCAAAACTTTGCATACAACGGTAGACATCTTCCAACAAGACGTCTTTCTAGGTCAGTTGACAGCTGAGACCAGCAATGTATCAGTTGACTGATAAGTCTAGGTGGCATGCCAGCTGTCTTTAGATGGTCTCTGTGCTCATTAGAACACCCAATGTTGACAGCATGTCTGTCTCTCAGAATCCTGCTACAGTAACACCACAATGCCAAGCTGAAGAGTATATCACTTATGTATTTGAGTTACCTCTTCTCCTGTTGCTTTAGAGACCTGACCTGATTCTCTCTGGATGTTTTTTGGACTTTGATACAACCTGAAATGACATAATATGGCAACATTTGTTAAATATAAATATATCAATAAAAAATCAGCTGCCTTATTTATTGTATTTTTTTTTTTTTCGTTTGTGAGAGTAATATCAGTACAAACCAATTTAATAACCATAATCTTGTTGAGACTGATAAATAAAGAATTGCCTTTTCATTTATAAAACAGAATCTTGTTTTTATAGCATAGTAATCCCCTGTTTATCGCAGTGGTTAAGATCCAAAACCACCTACGATAAACGAAAAACCACGATAAACGGACGCCATCCCAAAAGTTATATTTTATGTATACAGTACTGTACTGTATTAACATTTTACTTCATTTTATAATTAATAATTATATTTTTGTTAATAAATGTCACTATTTCAACATAAAATTGCATAAAAATAATTACCTATAAGCAAAGCAATTCCACGATGAACCAGAAGTGTAAATTTGAACAGCGGTAAAGTGGTGGATTACTGTATTCCATATACAAAGGGGAAAAAACCCAATTGCAACAAAATTTTTATATATTGTTACCCCCTTCCTAATTTTAAAAAGGAGATAAAGTTACTAAACTGGAAATCATTGTAGGACAATGAGTGTTGTTCAATTGTTTGTTGATGAATGGAAATGTCTGCATGGTTGGCAAAGACCAAGTTTTCCAGTGGGGTCAAAAATATCTTTTTTGATTATGAATAAATTATTATTATTTTTTATATATTTTATTTTTCAGTTTAGTATTAATACATTTTAAATAATTTAGCTGTCACAACTATGACTTGCAAATAACAAGAAGAAGAAGAAGGAAAACAGTTTGGTCCACATAGAACGCTGTTGTGCTAACTGCAGAAAGCGGAACAAATAAATGCTTGATAGCAACTGCAAGACTAAAGCCTACAACTACTTCTAACCCTAATTAAGTTGGTTGCATGGTGTGACTGTTTTAATAACTGCTAATTATTACAAAGCAGGTGTATTGTTACCACTCTGAAGTTGAATATTTTTCCTTACATTTTAAAATGTTGCATTCTTTTTAAACCACAGCACAATTACAATTTCTAAATGATTAACACATTTTATAGTTACATTCCATTACATTTCTGTTAAACATCCATGATACAAGTTTATTCTTGATTTTGCTAAATGGTCAGACATGTCTGAACACCTGCCCATCATATACATGTGAATTTGAACATCTTATTCCAGATTTAGTCCTCTCTTTGTTGTTATATTCATTCATATGATCATACAATGGCATTAGTTAAGACATCTTGGGCAAGGAAGCCTGGGGCACTTCAGGGTTCCAGTTCATTCCAAAGGTGTTCAGTGGGGTTTCAGGCCAATTGATTTCATGCCGACTTTGGCAAACCATGTCCTTATCAATCTTACTTTATGTCCAGGTGCATTCAATGCTGGACCAGGTTTAAGCCATTTAGTTCCACTGAAGGAAGTTGGAACGCTTACAGCATATAGATGCATTCTGTACAATTGTGTGCTTTGTGACAGCAGTCTGGAAAAGGCTCACATATATAGGTGTGATGGACAGGTGTTCCAAATACAATACAAAGTTTCCTTACCAGCCTCTCATACAGCTTATATAGGATTTTTGTCTTGCTTTTGAACACAGCTTTTATTTGTATCCTGATACAGGGTGGACTGACTAATTCCAAAAACTGGAGACTCCATCTATAAAAAAACATTAAGCATTACAGAAAGTCTTATTAAATTAATTATTAGATGTTTGCCATTGAAAAATACTAACAATCTTTAATCTATTTATTATTATTTTAGATTATATGCAGAGACCCTCTTGTAGACCCTCTGATTGGGTTAAAAGAATACATGCATTAATATAAGCATTAAACAGCATGAATCAACACCTTAAAATCTATTTGTTCTGACCAATCAGAATCAGGTTTTAAATTGTATTCTAATATAAAGTGCTTTGGTAGGTGTATAACGCCTTTTTTATGCCTCATCTAAATGTTTTTATTATTTAAGAACTGCTGCTCAAGAGTTTACAAAGTTGGGCATTGCTCTACATTTGTATGCTTCACCTGTGTCAAAGTCATTTAAAATCCTTTTCATCACCTATGAAAACTGTACTGTACACCCACAGGCATGCCACTAGGCTTGACATTTAAAATAAGATGTGCAGATGTCAGTCATGGACAGGTATCTAGAAGCATGTCCATAATGATGGCGAGTAGTAATGCACAATACACTGCCTGTCAAAACTTTTCTTCTAAATAATATCTGATTCTCAAGTATTTTTACACATATACAAATGAACAGTGTGCAATTCATACCAGTAGACAGTGGAGGCTGGAATGTTTGTAAGAATTGCTCTGTCTAGCCATATGACCAAGTTGGGAAGACTTGAGCCCGCAGCGTTGCAAATGTCTTGGAGTGGGATTCCAGAAGACCAGGCCATAAATCCCACCACACTCTTGGGAGACCAGAGGACTCATAGGAGGATAAAATGACATCCACTATCCACCTGCTGAGGGTCTGCTTGTTGGCAGAGAGCCATTTTTTGGGACTATAGCAGACAAACAGCTGAAGAGGCAGGCCGAGGAAGGCTTAGCCTCGGACCTGGACACCTCAGATGCAGGTTGCAGAAAACACTCATGATGTTTACTGGATGGACACCGTTCTGCTGCTCAGCCGGCCAAATGACATTGAGCTCAAACAGCTCCACAAACAGGGCCAGCTGCGAGGGCGTGTCTATGGGCTCATCAGCGTCCCCCCCCCCCCCCCCTTTTTTTTGGAAGAAGATAGGTGAAGCATAGCATTCTCTATGCAGGGGGGAAAATGCCGAAAGGTGTGCTTCCGAGCCCTGGGAGAAGATGCTGGATCTAGAAAGAGAAAGGGTAAGACCTGTTTAAAATCTCCTGCCAGGTCCCAATGCGAGCCCCATTACTTCAATTGCCGCTTCACCTTGGCAACTCAGGTTCCTGAAAGGGAACCTCTGCAAAGTCCACAAAGAGGCATAGTTTACCACCTCTGAAAAATACCTGAAAAGAATAGAGGCATTTCAGCTTCAATTGCACAGACTATTTGTGGGCAATATTGCAAGTTATTTTGTTATCGTATATTTTGTAAAATATTTTACAAGCTACATGAACAGTGCTAAAAACACTGGTCAGGTCAGTATAATCAGAAAATGCAGGGAATACAACAGAGCATGATTTTTAAGTACTCACTTATGGTCTCTGTGCCTACACAGATCTCTGCGCCTACTCAGGTGGTCTGACATGGCTATAACAGTATGCTTTTTATCCACATTTCAATACTGAACCACACAATGGCATACCAGACGTTGTTCCTTACTGCAATATTCCAACCTGAAGAGAGTGTAGAAACCTTAATGCACCTGCATTTATCATCTTGTAAAACATTATCATTGGAACCATTTTCTATAACATTTTCATGAACTGGCATTTAAAGGTATCAGGCACATACAGCTGTATGCAACAGTTTGGTCACACCACACTAAATGGCATATTTTGGTTGGTAAACCTTTAAATGGCAAAAGAAGTAAACACAAGTTCTGTGGCAAATTATATTTAACATATAAACACAAGTTTTATAGAAAAATTGTAGAATTGCAAGGAACATCACAACATGTATGGCATTCGGGGGGTACCCTTATCCAGAGCAACTTACATTTGATCTCATTCATACAATTGAGCAGCTATGGAGATAAGGGCCTTGCTCAGGGGCCCAGGAGTGGCGGCTTGGTGTGACTGAGATTTGAACTTGAACGACATATGGAGCTAATGTCCAATGCCTTGACCGCTATGCTACCACCTTCTTCTTCTTCTTCTTCTTCTTTCAGCTTTTCCCATTAGGGGTCGCCACAGTGGATCATTCATCTTCATACCCCCCTGTCTTCTACATCTACCTCTTTCAAACTAACTACCTGCATGTCTTCCCTCGCCACATTTGTAAACATCCTCCTTGGCCTTCCTCTTTTCCTGGTGGCTCCATCCTCAGCATTCCCCTACCGATGTACCCCATCTCCCCCCCTCTGCACATGTCCAAACCATCTCAATCGTGCCTCCTTCACCTTGTCTCCAAAACGTCCAACATGCGCTGTCCCTCTAATAAACTCATTTCTAATCCTGTCCATCCTCGTCACTCCCAATGAAAACCTCTACATCTACAGCTCTGCTACCTCCAGCTCCTGTCTTTTACTCAATGCCACTGTCTCTAAACTATACAACATTGCAGGTCTCACCACAGTCCTATAAACCTTCCCTTTCACTCTTGCAGATACCCTACTATCACAAATCACTCCTGTCACTCTTCTCCACCCACTCCACCCTGCCTGCACACTTTTCTTCACTTCTCAAACACACTCTCTATTACTTTGCACTGTTGACGTCAGGTACTTAAACTCATCCATCTTTACCACCTCCTCTTCCTGCAACCACACCACTCCACTGCCCTCCCTCTCATTCACACACATGTACTCTGTCTTACTCCTACTAACTTTCATTCCCCTTCTCTTACAATATCATCCGCAAACATCATAGTTCACCGAGACTCCTGTCTAAACTTGTCAACCTGTCCATCACCACTGCAAAAAGGAAAGGGCTCAAAGCTGATCTATGATGCAGTCCAACCTTCACCTTAAACCAGTCTGTCGTTCTTACTGCACACTTCACTGCTGTCACACTGTCCTCATACATGTCCTGCACCACCCTCACATTATTCTCTGACACACCTGACTTCCTCATACAATACCACAACTCCTCTCTGTTGTACACTTTCTCTAAATCCACAAACACACAATACAGCTCCTTCTGACCTTCTATATACTTCTCTATCAACATTCTCAAAGCAAATAATGCGTCTGTGGTGCTCTTCTTCCAACGTGATTTTGCAACCAGTTTTACTTCACTTGGGAACTTAGTTGGGAGTGACAAGGATGGACAGGATAAGAAATGAGTTTATTAGAGACAGTGCATGTAGGACATTTTGGAGACAAAGTGAGGGAGGCGCAAATGAGATGGTTTGGACATGTGCAGAGGAGTAGGTGCACTGAAGAAGGACGTTAATGTGTAGTCTGACTGCCTTAAAATACAAAAGGGAAAAAGTCCACTGGTGGTGTCACAAATGCTTTTGTACCCTCTGCCAGATGGTAGGAGGGAAAAAATTCCATGAAAAGGGTATAATGGATTCAGAGGTTGTTGAATGGTAGAAAGAGAGACCAAAGTTTGTTACATTGCCCTATGATGCTGCATGAGCAGCAGTTTGACTAGCTTCACATATAATAATAATAATAATAATAATAATTCATTACATTTATATAGCGCTTTTCTGCAGCACTCAAAGCGCTTTACATATGAAAGGGGGGATTCTCCTCAACCAC
The DNA here is from genome assembly GCA_039877035.1 of Silurus lanzhouensis. NCBI lineage: Eukaryota > Metazoa > Chordata > Actinopteri > Siluriformes > Siluridae > Silurus > Silurus lanzhouensis. The sequence goes on from JBCEWE010000488.1 coordinate 904,980, forward strand.
CACCAATGTGCAGCATCCACCTGGATGATGCGACGGCAGCCATATTGCGCCAGAACGCCCACCACACACCAGCATATTAGTGGAGAGGAGATAGAGTGATATAGCCAATTAATATGAGGGGATGATTAGTAGGCCAGCGGGCAAGTTTGGCCAGGATGCCGGGGCACACCCCTACTCATTTTCGAAAGACATCCTGGGATTTTTTAATGACCACAGAGAGTCAGGACCTCGGTTTAACGTCTCATCCGAAGGACGGTGCTTTTTTTTTTTTTACAGTATAGTGTCCCCGTCACTATACTGGGGTGTTAGGACCCACACAGACCACAGGGTGAGCACCCCCTGCTGGTCGCACTAACACCTCTACCAGCAGCAACCTGGTTTTTCCCAGGTGGTCTCCCTTCCAAGTACTGGCCAGGCTCAACCCTGCTTAGCTTCAGTGGGCAAGCTGTCTTGGGCTACAGGGTGATATGGCTGGCTGGACATATGCAAAAGAACGTACGTTATTTTTTAAATAATCACCCGCTGACAGTATATATGACAAAACTAGGGGGATACGTGAAGAATTAAAGTTGCACATTGACAAAGAAAATATAAAACATAACACATATGTGGTACCTATTATACTGTAAATGTATATACTTTATATAGTGACTTGCATCTGTATAGCCATACACATATACACAGATGGCGCCATACGGAAATAAAATACTGAAGCCAAGAAAAAAAGTAGCCATGCCTTTTTAATGATCATTCTCAGATCTGCCAAAAGAATGGGGAAAAAGGTTTTTATTTGCCTTCTGTATTATTTCCCAGGATGTTGAGATCCACAGATGTTCCAGAAAATTTCTTTGTTTGTACTTACAGGAGAGAGGCAGTGGAAGGGAACATAACGCCTGAAGAAAACTGCAGTAGATGGTAATTAATTAGCATGAGACTAACAGGTGATGGAAATGTTTACTCAACTCAGCTCAGATCTGCCATCTTGCCTTATTACTGGTGCCCTTGTCTGCCCTCTGTAGATGCATTAGCTTATCTCATGATCAGCTTATTATTTTACTGAGCCTAAAGAATCGCTGTTTCATTATTGTGACTTTCAAAAGTCTTTTGATGGTTTATGCAAAGCAGCAGCAGAATTATCTATCTATACATACAATTTATTTTTGCATCTAATTGTACATTTTTCACATGATACATGATCCTGTTATGTCAAATGTATTAGAAGATTATTTTTTTACTTTAAATAATTTTCTTTTACTTTTACATTTTTTATTTTTAATAACTTTAAATTTCAAGTTTCGGTACGTACCTTCTCGGGTGCCGAGAGAGGACTTCTGGTATTCTATGAGGAATTCGAGTGTGTCAGAGAAGTATTTAAGGGTGGTGCAGGACATGTATGAGGACAATGTGACAGCAAGAAAGTGTGCAGTAGGACCAAAAGACTAGTTTAAGGTGGAGGTTGGATTGCATCAAGGATCGGCTCTGAGCCCTTTCCTGTTTGCATTGGTGATGAACAGATTGACGGACGAGGTCAAACAGAAGTCTCAGTGGACTATGATGTTTGCGGATATTGTGATTTGTGGTGATAGTAGGGAGCATGTTGAGAAGAGCATGGAGAGGTGGAGTTAGATGCTGAAGAGAAGTGGAATGAAAGTTAGTAGGAGTAAGACAGATTACATGTGTGTGAATAAGAGGGAGGGCAGTGAAGTGGTGCGGTTGCAGGGAGAAGAGGTGGAGAAGGTGGAGGAGTTCAGGTACCTGGGGTCAACAGTGCAAAGTAATGTAGAGTGTGTTAGAGAAGTGAGGAAAAGGGTACAGGCAGGGCGGAGTGTGTGGAAAAGAATGGCAGGAGTGATTTTTGATAGAAGAGTATGATCTGGCAAGAGTGAAAGGGAAAGTTTATAGGACTTATAGGTGGTGAGAATGTAGAAGAATGCTGAGAATGGAGCTGCTAGGAAGGAAGGAAAAGGGGAAGGCCAAGGAGGAGGTTTATGGATGTGGTAAGGGAAGACATGCAGGTAGTTGGGTTAAAAGAGGCAGATGTAGAGGACAGGGGGGTATGGATGATCCAATGTGGTGACGCCTAATGGGAGCAGCTGAAAGAAGATGAAGAAGAAGATGCAAGAACAAAACAAATCTTATTTTGCGCAAAACAAATCTTATGGAGTGCTAACTATAGCTTTATTTTTTTTAAACCCTGGCATGGTTGTTTATGTTTTAAGTTTAATGATAATAAAAAAAAAATGCACTCAAAGTGTTAGGCGGAGACTAAACAAACTTGCAGTCCTGAGGGAACTTAAATTTGAAATATGTTCCGCACGTAATAAGGTACATATGTGTACTGAACCGCAAGCCCTGTACTGAAAAAAATCTGTATGATTACGTGTACCATTACACCCGTATTAAATAATCTAAGGGACTGTACAGATCTTGGGTGAATGCAGACCTAATGTAAACATGATAAGAGGGAAATTGTTTGTCTTGTTTTATCTCTCTTGTCAGTTTCCGATATTACCTCATCAATCATGTTCTTTAAGGAGGAAATAATTCAGTATGTGGAAACTTGAGATGTTTTCAGTTTAGATGCTGAAAAAAAGTGTTAAAGAAACTCTACAGGAGCGCAGACCTCTGATTCATTTCAGTGGGAATAAGTGCAGTCATTGTCGCTGTAATTTATTTATTAATTTTTTTTACATGTATTTGCAATATCCAAAAACAAACTTTGTTTTAGCAAAAGTAAACATTAATTTGATCCAAATGTTCTATTGAAACTCTATTTAAAATTCTTTCTTACAATGATATCAACTTTACACAATTTTTTTTACATCCAGACAGCTCATTTCTTCAAACATTCATCTGAAATACTTTGCCCTGCCTCTTGTAAAACTTGCCAAAGGCGTTCTTTACTAGTTGGATATTTCTTTCTGACCTTGCAATCCAGTTAATCTTTGAAGTATGAAATCGCCGCCATGTTGGTTTGGTTTTGCTCTCACCTCAAATAAGTCTCCATCCTTTATGTATGAAAAAGAATTAAGTAATTCTCCTTGAGGGAAAAACGATCATATACATTTACTGAATTACATTATCTATCTTATATTTCACTCGTGGACTCACTGGTGTAATGCCCCAAAAAGCAACCTCCACTTTTACCTTTAATAACTGTTTTCTTTGCTCTCTCACATCCCTGCCCTCGCCTGAATACCCCCACCCACACTTCAACAACACTTTAATGTTTTTTTTCAACCATGACCAGAGTAGACTCTTGATTTCACAGCTCTGTCAGGTCCTGTTCCTGCATTTCAAATAATTGTCTAGCACACCTCAGCTCCTGCTTTGTAAATTTTTGCTGTGGAGCGACAGCTGTCCACGCTCGACACCAATTAAATAAAAGGAGGTAGAGCTGGAGCAGAGCCAGAGTCTGGATCACTCTGCATGCAACACAGTCACCCAGACAGGTGGACATATACAGAGGAGTTATACAGACAAAAACAGTGTCTAGTGGTCTTTATATGCAAACTAACTCTCCATATAGAAACACCTACAGTATATGCTATATTTAAAGCAATTAAAAATAAGGTTTGATGTATTGTGTGTTCAAAAAAACTATTTTAAAATGCTCACCACAGTTGTAAAGGGTGCTTATTTAAATAACTATATACTTTCTGTCAACTCAAACTAGTCTGGTCTTTTTTTATTATTATTATTATTATTAACAACAGGCATTAGACTGCAGACCCTTAATTCACAGGATGTTTGTTGTTGTTGTTTTTGTTGTTGTTTCTGTTTTTGTTTTGTATGATTTAGGGAAAATCCTACTTCATTTGTTGAGTGAGATCAGCAGTATGAAACCTAGACATCTGATACCAACATCAACAACATCAAGCCACAGACGAAGTCACATTAGCTTAAGCTCTGGCACTGTATTTGAACGTATTTGAATGACAATAATGATTGAATAATTGCATGAACGTGCAAGTGTGAACGTATTCCTAATAAAGTGGCTGGTGATTTCTATGTTTTATCAAAGTACAGTATTTACATACATTTCATGCATTTTTGGATTATTTTATGCATGACGTTAAGTCACCTGATCTCAGGTGGAGTTATCTTTGCTAGTCCTTGAGCTTGTTTTCTTTTTGTTTTTTTTTAACAAGTTTCTACACAGAAAATAGATTTAACTTTGGTGTGATCAAGTGTGGGTTGGTTTTCACTTTTTATAGGATCACGTGACCTTTCAAGTAAGATAAATAGAAAAATCACCTTTTTTATGCTATGTAGTATATGGTTTTTATCTATAGCATTTGTCACTGATAGCATAAATAGTTTTTTGGGAGGGTTGTTTTGTTTTGTCTGTGTAAATTCTACTGCAGGTGGATTTGAGCTTGAGTCCACTGTTTATCTCTTTTTTGTGTTTTCTCAGCTGTGTGTGTGTGTGTGTGTGTGTGTGTGTGTGTGTGTGTGTGTGTGTGTGTGTGTGTGTGTATACATGTGCATACAGATCTGATACTAATCAGACTGGTTGCTAAAAAAGAGCTCTGGGCAAGCAAGAGTTTTTGTGGGTCAAATGCTGGTATTTACTGAATAATATGAGAATTAAGCACATACTAATGCCCAAACCAATGACCATGCGCACAAAGCAAACTCTATGAAGACATGGTTTGTGAAGATTTATGTACTTTAGTGTCATGCATAAAGCCTGAGTTCTGGATGTGGACATTACTATCACAGCAGATTGAAACTCTGAATTCATTGCTTGCCATGTAATATACCTCTTTCAGCAATTTAACATTGTGGTTAACTTTACTTACTTGAGTCAAGATTGCAATACTTGATTTTAAAGATACAGTGCAAATCATAAATTCTAAACCCCATTCCAAGCCTATAACTGACTCTATCTTGCAAACCTTTTTGTTATGAACCACTAAGTTACCTTGTATGAGTCAATTAACCTTTCAAGTCAAGTCAAGACAAGTCAAGTAGGCTTTATTGTCATTTTTAATCATATAGAGTGCAGTACACAGTGA